>PISX010013397.1:0-56975 GCA_004024625.1 Mellivora capensis | reverse complement strand
TGATTTCTGTGCATTGATTTTATATCCTGACACTTTACTAAATTCCTGTACAAGTTCTGGCAGTTTTGGCGTGGAGTCTTTTGGGTTTTCCACATAGAGTATCATATCATCTGCAAAGAGTGAGAGTTTGACTTCTTCTTTGCCGATTTGGATGCCTTTAATTTCTTTTTGTTGTCTGATTGCTGAGGCTAGGACTTCTAGTACTATGTTGAATAGCAGTGGTGATAATGGACATAGGTGGGAAAATTCTAAACAAACTTGTGTTGTCATAGTGAAATTTGAAGACTCCCATCCAATTCACAGACCTGGAACTCCTTGATGATGGAAGGAGACTGGGTCCCTGTGAAGAAGTACCCAGCAGTGCAGCCACAATTGTATAACCATGAACCTTCCCCTAATCCAGTGGTTTCCAGACTTGTCTGTACTTTAGAACACCTGAGAATTCTAAAGAACATACTCCAAACCAATTAAATCATAATTTCAGGGAGTGAGATCCAGGCACTGATACTTTTTAAAGCTCTCCTGGTAAATCCTGTGAGAACTTAGGGGATCATTGCCCTAATCCTTCTCTAGTGGCCACTTACTGAAGAAAGGAAAATACCAGATCTCCTGAGGCTTATTAGATACTGCCTCTTAATATCTGTTGATACCTAGAGACCCCAAACACCATACTGGACAACTGGTTGAAATAGAAAGTCAAGTGATGGATGTAGTCTTGGCCTGAGTCTGGGTAACAGTGAGTCCAGGAAGACCCATATTGTGGCTATTTCTCTAGTCCTAGAAGTGTAGTAAGAGTAGATATATTTTAATAACCAAAGCAGTCTTCATTTTGTTTTCCTGACCAATGGAGTGACTGCTGTTAAAGTAGGAAGGGCTATGTAGAAGCTCATAACTGTTTGCTACCACTCTCATACTAAGACTGTATACAGAAAGTGCCACATCCTGGGGAACTTATGCTGGAATAGTGATTCATACCACATTCCCACTTAATTCCTTTTGTGGTCACCAGATGAGTCACAGGGAATGACAATATAAGAACCAGATGGGTAGTAAAGAATGACTGGATTACTGCAGAGTTTGGTCAGGCAGAGATGCCAGTTGTAGTTGCTGTTCTCGGTGTGGGATCTTCACTGGAGGAAATTAATACAGACTTTGAGTTGATATATAGATTTTGGTCTGGAAGTGCCCCCTCCACTCCATTCCAGTTAGTAAGGGAAGTCAGAAATAGATCACGTTTAACTGCCAGGGACAAGAGTGAGCCCTTACTGTCTTGTTGCAGGGCTGTGTCAGCTTTCTGTTCTGTGGTATGAAGGGACCTTGATCATCTTGCTATATCATAGAATGTTACAGCAGTCTATTATAGGAATGAATGTTAAATGAACCCAATGAGCAGGAAGTAGTAACAAGCACTCCACATGTTTTGATAAGATCTATGCATGCCAGAAGGTGCAAGAAAAACCCTGTAAAACTTCCAGGACCTGTCACAAATTTCTAGGGGTCCAGTGTCCTGAGACATGTTAGGTTATCCATTCAAGTAAGTGACAGTGTGTTGTTTTTTTCACCACCACAATAAAGAAAAAGGCAAAACATATGGCAGACCTTCTTGGGTTCTGAAGACAACAAAATAAGAACATTTGGGTGGCCTCCTCTAACCTGTTTTCTGGGTAACTAGTTTTCAGTGGAGCCCAGGGCAAACTGTCTTGCCAGTTGGACCTTGTGATTGGGCAGATCCAGTGGTATTGGAAATTCATGTGGTAGAAATGTTATATGAAGCCTCCAATAAGTGCCAATAGGAGAATTACAACACAGATTCCTTGGTTTTTGAGTAAAGATCTATCTTCCTCAACCAGTGTTTTGTTTTGTTTTGTTTTGTTGAAAAGTAGCTCCTGATTTGCTGCTGGTACCTGGTAGAGATGGAACACTTGACCATGGGACATCAAGTGACTGTGTGAATAATCAAACCAACCATCATGACCTGGTGTTATCTGATTCACCAGACCATACAACTGGATGAGCACAACAGCAGTCCACACCCTACAAGACTGGGAACACCGTGACAACTAAACTGAACAAGCAGGTGACTCAGACTACGAGTAGTACCTGCCCCTATTCCTTTAGCACTTCTCCCCCAATCCATATAAACTGGCTTCAAAAGAGTTCCTCTAACCAATTCATGGAAGAGAGAAACGTTTGTGTTTTTTTTTTTAAGATTTTTATTCATTCATCAGAGAAAGAGAGGGAGAGAGACAGGGAGAAGCAGGCTCCCCACAGAGTAGGGAGTCCAGTGCAGGGCTCAATCCCAGGACCCTGGTATTATGACCTGAACTGAAGGCAGCCACTTAACCCACTGAGCCACCCAGGCACCCCTTGGTCTTATTAATTCAAAAAAGGGCCTGCAGTGAGCTTGCAATACCTGGGTGTGAGTGGTCACTATACAACGTCACTCATTAGTGGCCCTGAAACACAACAGTAAAGAGAAATCCTTTCATTGAGAAGAACTTTAGGAGACAATGGCCTGAGGTAAGGGTATACACTGGTTCGTTTTTAATGGCTTATGAGTTGAAGGGCTGGACAAGAGCTTAGAACAAATTGGAAAACTGATTCAGTTTATGGGGTTAGCCAAGAGACAATAACCTGCAAATTTAGGATGCTGACCAATGGAATGAAGTATATGCTTAACCCCAATAATCAATATATAGTGCTATCTTAACCAGAAAGTACACATAGTGGAGATGAGTGTGGCTTCTCTATTTTATACATGTCTAATTTAAACAAAACAAAAAAAGAACTGGCATTATGTTTTCTACATTTGGTGAAAAGCATGAAATTACAGATCCACAAAACTTAGTGAACCGCAAGTAGGAAAATTACAATGAAAATCACACCAATGCATGTTATAGTCAAACTGATAAAACTAAGAAAAAGAAAAACATCTTAAAAGCATTCAGTACAAGTACACATTACACACAAGAAGGCTATTATTGCATTTATTTTAAAGTTTTTTAATTGAAGCATAACACATGAAAAGTGCACAAATATAATTATTTAGCATGACTTCCACAAAATGCAGATAACTATGTAATCAGCACCCACTTCATTAGCTTCAACACTGATATACCCCATATTTAATATACCACATTTAATGAATCTACCACATTTATCCATTCTACTGTTGACAGCCAAGGGAGGTATTTCAATTTGGAGCTATTATAAGGACTGCTACTATGAACATTCTGGTGTACACAAGTATGCATTTTTGTTGGGTTTTCTATATACCTAATAACCTACTTGAAGAATTTTTGGTCCCTGAAACTTTGGACTTAGTGGTTTTGGAGGTCTTAATACTGAAGAGAGGAATGTTGCCTAGGAAATCTTCCTAGGAAAGTGGTTTCAGTGAATTAGAAGTGGACACTGCTCATTGGCAGGTATGGGATTTTTCTGTCACTAACCAACAAAGAAGGGATCATTCTTCTGGCAAGGTGAGGGATCCCTTTTATTTTTATTTTTATTTTTTTAAGATTTATTTATTAGAGAGAGCAGGGGAAGAGGTAAAGGGAGAGAGAGAAGCCTAAGCAGACTCCACGCTTAGCATGGAGCCCAAATTGGGACTGATCCCACAATCCTGAGATCACAAACTGAGCCAAAACCAAGAGTTGGATGCTTAACTGACTGCACCAACCAGGTGCCATGGGATCCCTTTTATTTATTTATATTTAAAGATTTTATTTATTTATTTGACAGATCACAAGTAGGCAGAGAGGCAGGCAGAGAGAAGGGGGAAAGCAGGCTCCCCGCTGACCAGAGAGCCCAGCTCGAGGCTCAATCCCAGGTCCCTGAGATCATGACCTGAGCCGAAGGCAGAGGCTTAACCCACTGAGCCACCCAGGTGCCCCTATTTTTAATTTTTTGAAGAACTTCCATACTGTTTTCCATAGAGACTGCACCAATTTACATCCCCACCAAAAGTGGATGAGAGGTATGGCTTTGTTATAATCTCTCATTCCTCACCTTCTGGGCCTTAATTATAACTATATTAATATTTTAAATATTTAATATTTTATATTAAAAATTTTTTTAAGTTTTGCACCAGAAGTCTCTTCCACTGTTTAAAAATTTTTTGCCATTATTTTTATCCTTTGTCTCTAAATCTGAATATTTTCTTCTGAATTTTGTCCAGTTTCCTGATTTTGTCTTCTGCACTGTATAATTGGCTATTAAGTCCATCTACTGGGTTTTTAATTTGTTACAGTCTTTCAACAATAGAATTTCCATTTGTTTGTGTGTTCATTCTCTACACACATTCTTATTCTTATATTTTAAGTTCCTGAGCATTTTAAACAGCATTTCAAAGTCTTTGTTTCATAATCCCTGTGGGTTTTGTTTCTATGACCTGTTGCTTCTCTGGTTTTGTCGTACCTTCTCACATACCAGATTATTTTGTGTGTGTGCTGGGTATTATATATAAAATATTACAGAAGTATTTTGAAGCTCTGGATAGCATTGCTTTCCTCTAGAGAGGATTTCTTTTACTTCCATTAGGCAACTCAGCCGGAGCTGTTAGCAGACTCAGATCACTGTTGTCCAGTTAGGGCCAGAGATGATTCAGTCCCTGCCAGTTCTGACCTATTTTCAGTTCACTTTGACTGCTAGGGTACATCCCTTCAGGATCTCAACTGAAAGGCTGGGTGAGGTGTTTATCTCTTCCTTGGTGAGCCCTAAACTCCAGTTTTTCAACCTCTCTGCCCCCTTTCCTAGGCCTGTGAGCTTACAAAAATCTGTTTACCTTCTCAGTTGCTTTTGGAAGAGACCGATGCCTCAGCAGAACAGGGGGACCCCAGATACTCAAGCATCTCTCCAGCATGTCTCCCTCTTCTAGATCTTGGCCCTGCAATCTTCACCAATTTGGCAGCTTTTCAGTGCCTTTAAAGAAATACGGTTTTCTTTTTCTTGTTCCACTTTTCTAGTTGTTGTCAGCTAAAGCATGATCAGAGTTACCAGAAGTGTAACTGCAGAGTACTCATTTTTTTAAAATTATTTTTTAAGTAATCTCTACACCAAACATGGGGCTTGAACTCACAACCCCAAGATCAAGAGTTATATGCTCCACCAACTGAGCCAGCCACGCACCCTGAAGACTCATTTTTAATGTCAAAAATTTTTATTGGATGCCCCTGTCCCCTCTCATCAAAACACACAAGGTAGTAATTGTACATGTTTCACATATAAACTATAAATAAATATGTAATAAACATAATAGTGTGTTATTTATTTATGTCCAGGTTCCCGGCAAAAACTGTTACTCATGGATTTGTAACTCAAGGAAGGGAAGCACTACTGGAAGCAAAGGCATAGTCTCAGGAAAGTTACAATATATTTGAAAGATATTTTTAAAATTTACTTATTAGAGAACACATGAGCTGGTGGAAGGGGGCAGTGGGGAAGGGAGAAGCAGGCTCCCCATTGAGCGGGGAGCCCAATGGGCTTGACCCCAGGACCTGGAAATAATATCTGAGCCAAGGGCAGACATTTAACTGACTGAGCCAGCCAGGTGTATTTGAAGGAACATGAGGAGCCCAGCTTGATTAGGGATTTCATATACAAAAGCAGAGATCAAGTTCTGATTTGTATTCTCTATATAATAGGAAGCCATTGGAAATATCCTCATTGTGGTTATCTTTTAATAAAAGCTGTGTTTACTCTGATAGTGACATGCAAAATAGACTGAAGAAGTAGGAACAGAGGCAAAGAAAACCATTGGGAATCTATAGTAATGGACCAAATAGGAGCTGTTGATGACAGGCGTCATAGTGTAATAAAAAGAATGTTGACACTAGAATCATAGGACTTGTAATTACTGGTCCTGTCAACTTGGGCAAGTCATTTAACCTGTCTGATTCTGCTTATTTACATGCCCATCACCTTGGAGGCCTTTAATAGGAATGATGAAATGCTAATAACTTTTGCTTAACTCACAGAGTGGTTATACAAATATAATGATAAGAATCTTTTTAAATGTATATTATAAAATTTAAGGTGTAATAGGCAGTTGAAGATCCAAAGAAGAAAAATAGAGACTGGTAAGGAATGAAAGGGTGAAAGAAAAAATGAATCCTGGTGACTAGAAAATAGAGTCACTTAAATCAGTCAGGAGAGGAACGGATTTGGGAGATCAGGACAAAGTTTAGGGAAAAAACAGTGATTTATTTCATTTTAATTGTGGAAATTGGGGCACCTGGGTGGCTCAGTGGGTTAAAGCCTCTGCCTTCGGCTCAGGTCCTAATCCCAGGGTCCTGGGATGGAGCCCCTCATCGGGCTCTCTGCTCAGCATGGAGCTGCTGCTGCTTCTCTCTCTGCCTGCCTCTCTGCCTACTTGTGATCTCTGCCTGTCAAATAAATAAATAAATAAAATCTTTAAAAAAAATTGTGGAGGGGTGCCTGGGTGGCACAGTGGGTTAAAGCCTCTGCTTTCGGCTCAGGTCGTAATCCCAGGGTCCTGGGATCGAGCCCCACATTGGGCTCTGCTCCGCGGAGAGCCTGCTTCCTCCTCTCTCTCCCTGCCTGCCTCTCTTGCCTACTTGTGATCTCTTTCTGTCAAATAAATAAATAAAAATTTTTAAAAAAAATTTGTGGAAATGTTCAGCTGGCAGTTCTATTACATCTATTAGTTTTATAAATTCTTAGATATTTTCATGTGAGATGATTCAATCTCCTTTATAAAATTAAAAGTTTTGAGAGAGAAAGAAGTTATCTCCTTGAGAATATGTGTTTCCTCCTCATTTTTAATTTAAAAAATAAAGCCTGTACCTGCTGATTTGATAAAAAGTTCCACCTATTTTGTCCAGTTTATTAGTAAAGTGATTATATGGGCACTTCCTGGTTTAAGGATTATTGTTCCTCTAATTTAATACCAAACTGATATTCTTTAATATGCATCACTCTAAAAGTTACCACAATTAGTACTTTAGGTTACTAGTACCCTACTAAAAATCAGGTGAACATTTTAATTTCTATTTGAATTTCATGTGAGATATAATAAATATCTTATTGAAAGTCATATGCCTGATCAAGGCACCTGGTAGCTCAGTCAGTTAGGCATCCAACTCTTGCTTTCAGCTCACATCAGACTCTGCTCAGGGGGGATTCTACTTGGGATTTCCTCTCTGACCCTCTCCTTCTGCCCCACCCTGACCACAAATGCTCACATGCTCAAATAAATCTTAGAAAAAAAGGAAAAAGAAAGTCATGTGCATGGTATATTTGTTTTATATTTTAAATGTATATACCTTTAATTTAGACCATGAACTTTAAGATGTTTTCTTTTCCTTTTGAAATGCTTAGTTTCTCCTAGTTGTTTTTAAACTTAAAACTGTATGGACACCCAACCATAGCAATAGCTCTATGTTTTGCACTAAGAATTCGTCCCCCATAGTTTCTCTCTGTATATTACGGCATCTGTAACTTTACATTTCTAGTAACATCCAGCATCCTCAGTTTAGACTTTAAAAAAAAAAAAAAAAAAAAAGCTTCATCTACCTTTAGAAAGCTGATTGGGTGTTTAAACCAAACATTCCTCTTGTATCATTTGCTCCCTCTCATTTTAGTCTAGTTTCCCCTACTCTTTAAGATTTTATTTATTTGACAGACAGAGATCACAGTAGGAAGAGAGGCAGGCAGAGAGAGAGGAGGAAGCAGGCTCCCCATGGAGCAGAAAGCCTGATACAGCACTCAATCCCAGGACCCTGGGATTATGACCTGAGCGGAAGGCAGAGGCTTTAACCCACTGAACCACCCAGGCACCCAGTTTCCCCTACTCTTAATGTGAATAGAAATTTGGTTATACAGAGCTCTTTGCCTTTCTTTTTTTTGTGTATGTGCGCGCATTACAATTTTTAATATTTAACAGCCCTTCTAGTTCTACATTAAATAAAATATTCTGTATTTTTTACATGGGACCACAGAAATGATGTACTGGCATTCTCCCTTACCCAGTAGACTTTGGCATTCTCAACCTCAGGGTACTCGGAAGTAAGAAAAAAAAAAAAGCAGCAGGGAAAATGGGTTTTGTAAGCTTTATTCTGCAACAAAAATATTGATCTGTTCTTGAGGAATTAAGCATTTCACAAAGGTGAGTTCTCCATGTGACTAAAACTTCAATTATTCATCATGAACAGTAAGTCAGTGCAGTTTGAAGGTCCTTGCCATTACTGGTGAGCTGGTAAATGTTTGACAACTAGCTCACAGCTGGGGGAGGCAGGGTGAGGGGTTGATCATGTACAAATTTCAGGGGGTAAATAATCCCACTTTGGCTCATTTCAAGCTACCACGGGACATCATAGAACACAGAATTAGAAGGAGATGTATAATAATAAAACTATGTTATTTCTGCAATATGGATATGATAAACACAAAAACATAGAAAATAGTAAAAATAAAGTGAATTTTGAGTATTACTAAATCTTATATATTGGATGTTAACAATTAATTATAAAATAATTAATTATGTAATTAATTTTTAATAATGGCTGTGTTTAACAGCCTGTAAATTTTTTTTTAATTTTCAAATTGGTACTCATAAGGTAACATAAGCCAGCTCTAGCGTACTACTGCCTGCACACTTAGTTTTGCAAGTGACTTAGGCACTAGCCCATATTCAATATGAATTGAATCCTTCATGCCTTTTTCATATTCCTCCATGTTTTCCTTGTTATGACTTTACTTTTTAAAAATGTCCTAAGGCTACTGTAAATGTTCCATTTGTGTCACCTGTAAATAAATACAAACAAAAGGAATTTGATAAACAATGGGAAAAATATAGAGACCTTTCTTCAAGGAAGATCTATAGATGGCAAAGCACTACATAAAAACATGTTGAACATCTTTAGTCACTAGGTAGATGCAAATTAAAATGACAATGAGATATACCACTACATACCTATTAGAATGGCTGATTGAAAATACTAGTCATAACAAGTCAGGAGGAACTGAAATTCTCATACACAGCTGGGGAGAATGTAAAATGGTACAACCACTTGGAAAACAGCTTGGCAGTTTCTTGAAATATTAAACATATACTTATCAAATGCCAGCTATTCCACTCCTAGCTATTTGCCTAAAAGAAGTAAAAACCTATGTCCATACAAACACTTGTAGAAGAATATTTGTTATAGGAGTGCTTAGGTGGCTCAATCAGTTGGGCATCTACCTTTGGCTCAGGTAATGATCCCAGGGTTCTGGAATTGAGCCTCGAGTCAGGCTTCCTGCTCTGCGGGAAGCGCGCTTCTCCCTCTCCCTCTGTCACTCCCTGTACTTGTGCTCTCTCACTCTCTGTCAAATAAATAAATAAATAGGGTCTTTTTTAAAAAAATAGTATTCAGGGGCACCTGGGTGGCTCAGTGGGTTAAAGCCTCTGCTTTTGGCTCAGGTCATGATCCCAGGGTCCTGGGATCGAGCCCCGCATCGGGCTCTCTGCTCTGCAGAGAGCCTGCTTCCTCCTCTCTCTCCCTGCCTGCCTCTCTTGCCTACTTGTAATCTCTCTCCCTGCCTGCCTCTCTTGCCTACTTGTAATCTCTGTCTGTCAAATAAATAAATAAAATCTTTTAAAAATAAAATAATAGTATTTGTTATAGACAAAAACTGGAAACAACCAGAATGTCCACTGATGGGTAAATGGATGTGGAAATTGTGGCATACCCATACAAAGAATACTACTCAACAATTAAAAAAAAAAAAAAGAAAGAAAAAGTAATGAACTATTGAGTTGTACAACATAGGTAAATCTCAAAATAATTATGCTGAGTAAAAAAGTCACAGAGGGCATGCTGTTTTATTTAAAATTGTAGAGAATGCAAACTAGGACAGAAAATGGATCAGTGTCTTCCTGTGGATACAGGAGAGAGGGGTAAGCAGAACAACAGGGTTTACAAAGGAGTACACAGATACTTGTAGTGATGCATATGTTTATCATCTTGATTTTGATGATTGTTTCATGGATATATACATATGTCAGAATACCAAACTGTACACTTTAAATAAATGCAATGTATGCCCATTGTACTACAATAATGCTATGAAAAATTTAAAACTGGTCTCAGGGCGCCTGGGTGGCTCAGTCGTTAAGCATCTGCCTTCGGCCCAGGTCATGATCCCAGGGTCCTGGGATCGAGTCCCACATCCAGCTCCCTGCTCGGTGGAAAGCCTGCTTCTCTCTCTCCCACTCCCCCTGCTTCTGTTCCCTCTCTCGCTGTCTCTCTCTCTGTCAAATAAAGATTTGAGAGAGAGTGCATGTGCATAATATATTTCATGTTATTTGTTCCTCACGTGACTATTATAATGAGGCTTTGGTATTAATATTCGACCACTGGTTTTTCAGACTCTGTTCAGTGAACATTAGGGATACTCATAGAACCATCTGAGGTATCCTGAGTGGGTATGGTATTGGAGATAGAGGGAAAGTGATACTGAATGGGCAAGGCTTCGGCCTCCAACTCAGGCAGCTTGTTTTGTAGACTTAAGGACTTTTGGGAAAGAAGTGTGAAAATCATCTAAGTTTTCCACAAGCCACACTCAGAGGCTAATACATAGTAGTTGCTCAATAAATATCTGAATGGATTTTGATTAAATTTAAAATGCCACTTTTACTTCTTTCCGTACTCTCACGTGGCACATAAACTTTTAT
Source organism: Mellivora capensis (assembly GCA_004024625.1). Taxonomy (NCBI): domain Eukaryota; kingdom Metazoa; phylum Chordata; class Mammalia; order Carnivora; family Mustelidae; genus Mellivora; species Mellivora capensis. Next base: position 46,300 of record PISX010013397.1, on the reverse strand, counting down.
TCTGCCATTTGAGTTTCTTGAGATAGGAGTATTAATTTTTGAGAAGAGCTGTTGATTTTATACTACAAAAGGTAACAATTGCCAGGAAGACGAAGAGTAGAAGGATCCTGAGCTCACCTCCCAAGGGACACACCAAGGCTGCAACTACTTCAAATCACTCTGAAAACAAACAAGACTAGCAGAACAGTTTTTCCACAGCTAGAGATATAAAGAAAAAGCCACATTCAGAAGGATATAAGGGGCAGAGACTCAGGAATCAAAACCCTGGCACAAGCAGGATAGATATCACAGGAATGGAGGTCCTCTCCAAGGAGGGAGGGGAATTAAGCCCCACATCAGGTACCTCTGGATCTGGGGACCTGCACAAAGAAAATAAACCCCCATAAAATCTGCCTCTGAAAATTAGCAGGGCTTATCTTAACGCCAAGAGAACCAGAAGGCTAAAAGAAACCAAGACTCTACTCAGAGGGTCAGAGCACTATATCACTTGGTCTGAGATCCAACATAGAGGCAAGCCATTTGAAAAGCAAATGGTTATACATGGGTTTATATGTGAAGGAAATTTACTGATTTTAGGGTGTATGCTAAAGGGTCAGGGAAATGCTGGTGGGCACCATTTTTCCTGCCTTCTTTTAGCTTAGCTGGCCAGATGCTTGTGGGAGCCAGTTCTGACACTCTCCATGTGTCCTGATAACACCACTTTCTCTATGCCAGTGTTCCCCTGCAGACCTGCCCGGGCCAATCGGCACCACACCTGGCAAACACTGTTTTGTTTTGTTTTGTTTTGTTCTAAAGATTTTATTGGGGTAATCTCTACACCCTAGATCAAGACTCACATGCTCCACTGACTGAGCCAGCCAGGCACCCCAGCAGCCTGTTTTGAACAGTGTTTCCCCAAAGCAACTTTCATCCCACCACACATGGTGGGCAGCCCCAGCCCAGGCCAGTACACCTCCAGAGCAACTCTTGCCCCAGGAAGTGGGTGTGCTAACCTCACCCACCAGCATGCCCATAGCAGTTGTAGCTAAAACTCTTAGCCAGCTACACTGGGAGCTAACCCCATCCAGCAGTATACCCACGACAGCCAGGTCTCTTAGCTAGCTGCACAGGGGTCCAGCCCTGCCCACCAGTATGCCCACAGTAGTCATGGCTAATCACTGCAGCCAGCTATGCTGGAGGCCAGATCTGCCCACAACAGGAAGGTGCATGCAGGCAGAGGATATTGTTGGGAGTACTTGGTTCTGGTGACACAGAGGACTGGGCCCAAGGGACACCTTCTACATAAGGCCATTACTTTCAACATCAGGAGACATAGCTGACCTACTTAATATAGAGAAACAACACAGAGTCAGGAGACAGAAGAATATATTCCAAACAAAAGAACAAAACAAAACCTCAGAAAACTATGAAAGAGATAAGGAATCTATCTGATAAAGAGTACAAGGTAACAGTCATTAAGATGTTAATCAGATTTTAGAGAAGCATACAAGCTCAGTGAGAACTTAAAGAGACAGAAAATATAAGAATCAGCTGAAGAATACAATAGCTGAGGGATGCCTGGGTGGCTCAGTGGTTAAGCTCCTGCCTTTGGCTGGGGTCTTGATTCCGGGGTCCTGGGATCGAGCCCCTCATCAGGCTCCCTGATCCATGGGAAGCCTGCTTCTTCCTCTCCCACTCCCCCTACTTGTGTTCTGTCCCTCACTGTGTCTCTCTCTGTCAAATAAATGAAATCTTAAAAAAAAAAAGAGTACAATACCTGAAATGAAAAATACACTAGAGAAAATCAACAGCAGATTAGAGAATGCAGAAGAATGGAACAGTGATCTGGAAGACAGAGTAATGGAAAGCAGCCAAGCCATACATAAAAACAAATTTTTAAAAAATTAATAAAGATAGGTCAAGGGACTTCTGGGACAACATCAAGCATACTAACATTCATAGTATAGGAGTCCCAGAAGGAGAAAGGGCAGAAAATTTATTTGGGAAAATAGCTGAAAACCTCCATAAATTTAAGAGGATAAAAACACTACACATGAAAATAGACTCCAAATGGATGAAGGACCTCAATGTGAGAAAGGAATCCATCAAAATCCTTGAGGAGAACACAGGCAGCAACCTCTTCGACCTCAGCCGCAGCAACGTCTTCCTAGGAACATTGCCAAAAGGCAAGGGAAGCAAGGGAAAAAATGAACTATTGGGATTTCTTCAAGATCAAAAGCTTTTGCACAGCAAAGGAAACAGTTAACAAAACCAAAAGACCTCTCTCTCTCCCTCTCTGACAAATAAATAATAAAATCTTTAAAAAAAAAAAACAAACAAAACCAAAAGACAACAGACAGAATGGGAGAAGATATTTGCAAATGACATATCAGATAAAGGGCTAGTGTCCAAAATCTATAAAGAGCTTATCAAACTCAACACCCAATGAACAAATAATCCAATGAAGAAATGGGCAGAGGACATGAACAGACAACCTAGAAGAAACAGATAAATTCCTAAAAACATATAATCTCTGGAGACTGAATCAGGAAGAATTAGATCTGAACAGATTGATTACTAGTAACAAAATGGAATCTGTAATCAAAAAACTCCCAACAAACAAAAAGTACAGGACCAGGGACGCCTGGGTGGCTCAGTTGGTTGGACGACTGCCTTCGGCTCAGGTCATGATCCCAGAGACCCAGGATCAAGTCCCGCATCAGGCTCCCAGCTCCACGGGGAGTCTGCTTCTCCCTCTGACCTTCTCCTCGCTCATGCTCTCTCACTGCCTCTCTCTCAAATAAATAAATAAAATCTTTAAAAAAAAAAAAAAAGTACAGGACCAGAAACCTTCATAGGTGAATTCTACCAAACGTTTAAAGAACTGATACCTATCCTCAAACTATTCCAAACAAAAAATGAGGAAGGGATGCTTCCAAATTTATTCTGTGAAGCCAGGAAGGATTATCCTGATATCAAAACCAAAGATACTACAAAGAAAAAATTACAGATCAATATCCTTGATGAACATAGATGCAAAAATCCTCAACAAAATTCAGCAAACCAAATTTAACAATATATAAAAAGGATCATTCAATACCTTCAAATAAACCAACATGATATACCACATTAACAAAATGAAGGATAAAAATCATATGATCACCTCAAAAAGTGCAGAAAACGCCCTCGACAAAACTCAACATCTGTTCCTTACAAAACCTCTCTGCAAAGTGGGTTTAGAAAGAATGTACTCCAACATAATAAAGGCCATATAGGACAAATCCATAGCTAACATCATACTCAGTAGTGAAAAGCTTAAAGCATTCCTCTAAAATCAGGAACAAGACAAGGATGACTACTCTCACCACATTTATTCAACACAATAGTAGAAGTCTTAGCCACAGCCATCAGACAAGAAAAAGAACAGGCATCCCAAGTGGTAAGGAAGAAGTAAAACTTTCACTATTTGCAGATGACATGATACCATATATGGGAAACCCTAAAGACTACACCAAAAAACTATTAGAACTAATGAATGGATTCAATAAATTTGCTATATACAGAACCAATATACAGAAATCTGTTTCATTTCTATACACTAAGAACAAAGTACAAGAAAGAGAAATTAAGAAAACAATTCCATTGACAACTGCATCAAAAAAGAATTACCTAGGAGGGGTGCCTGGGTGGCTCAGTGGGTTAAGCCTCTGCCTTTAGCTCAGGTCATCATCTCAGGGTCCTGGGATCAAGCCCCGCATAGGGCTCCCTGCTCAGCTGGGGGCCTGCTTCCCCCCTCCGCCTGCCTTTCTACCTACTTGTGATCTCTGTCAAATAAATAAATAAATAAAATCTTTAAAAAAAATACCCTCCTCTGACCCCAGTTACTCTAATATAATTCCCTATCTTCTAACTTGCTATCATGACCAAGATCTGCATTTTTTCACTTCCCATTCACTCCTTAACATGCTTAAATTTAAATTCTGTCAGGATGCCTGGGTGGCTCAGTCGGTTGGGCCCCTGCCTTTGGCTTGGGTCATGGTCCCAGAGTCCTGGGATCGAGTCCCGCATCGGGCTCCTTGCTCGGCGGGGAGCCTGCTTCTCTCTCTGCCTCTGCCTGCCACACTGCCTGCTTGTGCTCTCTCTCTCTCTCTCTGACAAATAAATAAATAAAATCTTTTTAAAAAAAATTTTAATTCTGTCGACACTACCTCAATAAAATTCTGAGTCTTCAGTGACAAAATTTAGTTGACAAGTTTCTAATCTTTAGTATATTTAACTTTCTATACCATTTCATACTTGATATTTTGAGTAGGTAGTCAAATATATTTTGAATGAATAAATGAGAATTGATGGAGGGAAGGGGAAAAGTTGCTCTTAAACTCAAGAGTACCCAAGGAATAATAAATAGCTGTAGTACTCAGAATAATGTCTCCCCCTGATCTTCAACCTCCATGGAAGATGTCTACATCCCAGTTCCTGGAACCTGTGATTATTTTATGTTACACAGTAAGGGGGAATTAAAAAAAAAAAAAAGTAAGGGGGAATTAAGGTTGTGGATGGAATTAAGGCAGCTAATCATCTGGCCTTCACATGGGTAGATTTTCCTGGATTATCACAAAGATCCTTATAGGAAAGGAGGCAGGCAAGTGTCCCAGAGTGACGTATGGGAGAAAGACTCAACTGGACATTTCTGGCTTTGAAGATGGAAGGGGATCATGAGCCATGGTGTTAGCAGCCTCTAAAAACTGGAAAGGGCAAGAAAAGAGATTCTGCCCCAGAACCATCAGAAAGGAACAAATCTTATACCTTGATTTTTAGACAAGTAGAACCCATTTCAGACTTCCAACTGCCAATGTCTTAGTTATCCAACCTCCAGGTATCTTAGTTATCTAAGATAACTGTTGTTTTAAGTTGTTGAATTTATACTAATTTGTTACATCAAGAGTATTACAATAGCCATTTCTAATTTTCCTTTAAAGTACAGTTGAATCTTGTGATTTTTTTCCCCTATTGAGTCTGTTCTGTTGAGTGGAAGCTTGGAAATGGTAAGAAGGAAACCAGGATCAAATGAGAGTTCTGTATCACAGCAACTATTCTCTTGCTGACCTTCATACTATCAGCAGCTTGCTTATAATCAGATATAAATACTAACATCCTACTATCAGAAACTAAAACCCTAATGAAAACCTAACAGGTACATAATTACTTTAGGAACAAAAGTATAAGGAAAAAAAGAATTATATTCTTTTGTATTCTGTGAGATTGTATTCTTGCCTAGTTAGCCAGATAGAAAAGAAAGCTTGTTGCCTTTGGTTGGGAGCAACTGATAATGGCAGGGGAGAGGAATGTGGGTGAACCAATCTAGCACTAAAAAAGAAAAGGGGGTCCCTAAACCATACAGTGACACCTAAAGTTAAATATACAGATTCGTTGGCCACCAATCTCCAACTTTCTAAAGCTTTCGTCTGACCTCAGTCCAATTATTCCTGCTCTGCTTGAGTTCTTGCCCTAAGTTACAAGAAATAATAAATACCTGTGTTACCTGAAGGTAGGAGAATTTCTCACCAATAAAACAGAAAGGTAGGATGCCTCATTCTGACAGGCAGAGATCATTCCTGCTATAGCAACTGGAAACTCTAAGGAGTATTTTCTCATAGTAACATGAAACATACATAGGTTGGATTTAGAGAATAGCCCCTTTGTGGGCTGACCTGAAGACAGAATGACTTTCCTATTATTAGATATTATGTTAGCTCCAGAACAGGGATGAATCTTAAAATGCACCTAAGCCCCCCCCCCCCTTTACTCTTACTTTAGGATCAAGTTACTTATCTGTCCTAACTGCCTAGCATTTCTTTCTTCTTTTTTTATGTTATGTTAGTCACCATACAGTACATTATTAGTTTTTAATGTAGTGTTCCATGATTCATTGTTTGTGTATAACACCCAGTGTTCCATAAAATATGTGCCCTTAAGACCCATCACCGGGCTAATCTATCCCTCCACTCACCTCACCTCTAAAACCTTCAGTTTGTTTCTCAGAGTCCATAGTCTCTCATGGTTCTATGCCTAGCATTTCTTGACTCTACTCAACAAATATGACTCTGGGTATGTGACAAAAAGGATTTTTATAACCTCTACATCAATGTTTCCCAAACTAGAATCTTTCAATTGTTTACCAGATTTTTTCCCCTTTTGTGATTTACTTCATTAGTGATACAATCTAGTGATATAATCATTGTTCAAATCATGATAATTGCCACTTATAACTAAATACTGCCATGTGATTCCAGAGCCTGTGTTTAGCGTCTTGATCTTGTTGGTACTGTGTAATAGCACTCTGTCTTAGGCAAATGAGAACATAAATATGTAATAAACACTTCTTTCTGGCCATATGAAAGCCAAATGACATCAATGAAGGAATGAACAAAGGTCTCTTAAAGGTCTACAGTAGGGAAAACTAGCCATCATATATGGAACACAACAGTTAGTACAGACATACCAAATTTAGAAGCACCTAAACTGTGGCCATTAGTTTTGTACATTTCAAGAGGCAATTTGTGAAAAGTAAAAAAAACTTAAGTAGCACATAGATTACACATATATTAATTTTGTTAGTTTATATTTGTCTATATTTATAAACTTTGGTTTCAAGGTTTCAACTTTAAGAGATAAGAGCATAAACAGTTCATGGCAAATATTAGGTCTTAACCTATTTTTTTTTTTTAAAGATTTTATTTATTTATTTGACAGAGAAAGAGATCACAAGTAGGCAGATAGGCAGGGAGAGAGAGGGGGAAGCAGGCTCCCTGCTGAGCAGAGAGCCCGATGCGGGGCTCATCCCAGGACCCTGGGATCATGACCTGAGCCGAAGGCAGCAGCTTAACCCACTGAGCCAGCCAGGTGCCCCAGGTCTTAACCTATTTTTATTACAATGTTATAGCTTATTGTTTTTTATATGTGATTTTATTATAATATTCTGATAAAAATAACTGGAGGAGACTCAAAAAATTTTTAATGTAAACTCTACCCAGTAAATACACTAAATGTACTATGGATCCTTAGTGCAAGTATTGCAACTATTTTAGGTCTTTCTCACAATCACGTCTCATCTAGATTATTTTAATAGCATCCCAATTGGTCTCTAGTCTCCACCGTAACACACACTTCAGTTATATCTTCCAGACCGCTATCATAGTTATCTTTTTTTTTAAGTATCTTATTCATTTATTTGACAGAGAGAGAGATCACAAGTAGGCAGAGAGGCAGGCAGAGAGAGAGAGAGGAGGAAGCAGGCTCCCTGCTGAGCAGAGAGCCCCGATGCAGGGCTCAATCCCAGGACCCTGAGATCATGACCCGAGCCGAAGGCAGCAGCTTAACCCACTGAGCCACCCAGGCGCCCGACTTCTCATTCATTCTTTCCTTGCCCTCCCCCACTCCCCGACTGCCTCAAGCCAGAGTACTTGCCAAACCTGTAGTCTCCAAAACCTACTAGGTCAAGTTCTCTGAGACTTCTTTGTGTTGTTCCCTCTGCCTAGGAAGCTTCCTCCTTCTCCCCTGCTCCCCCCACCCCCCAAGGCCAGCTATGCCTTTCTTTCATTTCTTTAAAGACAACTCTCTTCCATATAGAAACTTGCCATGGGCACCCCCAGTTAAATTAAGTACTTAATATTACTCTATGCAAGGGCACCTGGGTGGCTCAATGGGTTAAGCCTCGCCCTTTGGCTCAGGTCATGATCTCGGGGTCCCGGGTTTGAGTCCCACATTGGGTTCTCTGCTCGGCGGGGAGCCTGCTTCTCCCCCATCTCATCTCTCTCTGCCTGCCTCTCTGCCTACTTGTGATCTCTTTCAAATAAATAAATAAAATCTTTAAAAAAAGAAAAAAAAGAAAAAGAAAAAGAGAAGCCTCTGCCTTCGGCTCAGGTCATGATCCCAGGGTCCTGAGATGGAGCCCCGCATCAGGCTCTCTGCTGGGCCAAGAGCCTGCTCCCCACCCCCCACCCCTGGTCTGCCTCTCTGCCTACTTACGATCTCTGTCAAATAAATAAATAAAGATCTTTTAAAAAAATATTACTCTATGCATGTATCTATGTCATCATATTATGGTGATTGTCTGATCCTTAATGGTCTCCTTAATTAAAGACTTTCTTAAAGGTGACATCTGGGTCTTTCATTTATGTATCTTCAGCATCTAGCTCAATGCCTTGCATATAGCAGGCATTCATTATGCTTTTTAGGAAGATGGGAATAATTTTATCAATAGGTTTCTATTACATTAACATTCTTCAGCCTAAACCTTCACTTAGGGAGAAACTTCCAATTGGTCTAGTTAGACCCAAATATCGCTGACTGACCAACTGTATGAGTCTCTTGGTTTTGCCTCAACCTACATCAAAAGCAGCCCCATATTGTAAATGGATGTTTTGAAAAGCCGTAAATAAGGAGGTTTTTGGAAGGCAGAAGCAGTATCATTTGTGAACAATGTTGTTATAGTGACTAAATTTCAAGTTACCAAGTACAGAAATGGTAACCAAGTTGTGTAAAACTGAACCACCATAATTGTGGTAGCCCGAATTCTATGCTCGAGGGTAGATCTGGTGCTTGAGCAAAGAGGGGGAAGAAAAAAATCCTCTTCATTCCTCATTTCCTTGAGAATAGTTTTGCCTTTGACATTTTTCTTCCCACTTCTTTATTCACACCTCTCCTTGTAGTCTCCAATATCCTTACCTTTTGTCCCTAATTATAGCCCTATCCAAGCCAGGAGCAGGCATTTAGCTTTATCCCTAAAATGCTCCAGAGTAATCCCCTTCTCTCCATTACTGCAGAATAGAAAGAAGGAAAATAAGGAAAAGCTAAATTCACAAAAATCTGTAAGTATCTAATTATATCTTAAATCTCAGGGGGGTTTGTGGAAAGTATTCTCTGGGAGTTGAACTTCAAGTATTGGAACACCCAAGACTCTCCATTTTTGTTTGGCTCTTTTTGTAAGATGGAGAACCTGTATCATACTGTTCTCTTACCAAATATATATATATGGTAAAGACCAATCATTAACTTTTGGAATTTAATATGCTTTAATGATGGGGTATCTCTGAAACTGTCACACTTCTTCAACACCAAATAAGCCAAATTTGTTAAGATTTTTTAGACATAGTGAAACAATTATTTCATTCTTTTAGTGCCATGTGTTAAAATCGCTACTTTTGTGCAATGAAAAAAATCAACAGGTACCAAATAGTGGGTATTAAAAATTGGCGCCATGAGTTAGGCATCTGATTCTTGGTTTTGGCTCAGATCATGATCTCAAGGTCCTGAGGTCAAGCCCCACATGGTCTCTGCAATCAGCATGGAGTCTGCTTAAAACTTTCCCCCTCTATCCCTCCCACTGCATGCATGCACGCCCTAATAAATATTTTTAAAAAACTAAGTCTCACATAGTGCCTCCATTATGTTACTTAGATACTATATAGATCAGATCCTTCAGAACCACTATGTACAGCATTCCTATCACTCCTTACAATTCTTTAACAAATAAAAGAATTTATTTACTAAAGGATTTTCACATATATTTATTTTTTTTAAGAATTTATTTATTTGACAAAGATCACAAGTAGGCAGAGAGGCAGGCAGAGAGAGAGAAGGAAGCGGGCTTCCCGCTGAGCAGAGAGCCTGATGCAGGGCTCGATCCCAGGACACCGGGATCATGACCTGAGCCAAAGGCAAAGACCCCAACCCACTGAGCCACCCAGGCGCCCCATCACATAGATATATTTAAAAAATCAAATCCAATATTGGTAAAACAATGATCCATTTCTGGCCTAAATCACAATATCTGTTTCCTTTGGACTTTTCTGTATTATTATTGAAGCAACAGATTGTATTTATTGTTGGGAAATAATACTAATTCAAAATGTACTTATTTTTTACTTAAGTACTAATAAAGTTAATTTGTATATTGAGATCCACAAAACAGAGGCCACTTCAATGGCCTGGCCCACATGGTCACAAATCTAAATGAATATTTGCTGGAGTTTACAGAAAGCACCTGCCAGTGAAACAGCACACACCGACCACAGTCCTTCAACTCTGCTTTAGCTAGCATACCTTACCCTAGAAAACAGGACCTGTTAGCCTTACAGGGAAATCCCTGGCCTCGTAGCCAGTCATGCTGCTACCATCTTACCGTGTCTCATGCTCTGTACAACTGGCTCCTGTCCAAAATCCCGAGTGTTCTACTGTTTGTTAGGTAGTCTGCTTCCCCAATCCATGGATTGTTTCCATTCAGTGAAGGACAAACTTTTTTTTTAATTTAATTTTTTTCTTCCAAAATCCATTGTTTGTGCACCACACCCACTGCTCCATGCAATACCTGCCCTCCACAATACCGACCACCAGGCTCACCACCCCCACCCACCCCAATAAAGGACATCGAACTTGTTACTAAATTAGTTTTCTCATTTGACAATACATAATCCTCAAAATCCTTATATCTAGATGATTTATCCATGACTTTCAACCTAACTTGATTTCATCTGAAATTTTATTTTTATTATTTTTTTAAGATTTTATTTATTTATTTGACACAGAGAGATCACAAGTAGGCAGAGAGGCAGGCAGAGAGAGGAAGGGAAGCAGGCTCCATGCCGAGCAGACAGCCCGATGCAGGGCTCCATCCCAGGACCTCGGGATCATGACCTGAGCTGAAGGCAGAGGCTTTAACCCACTGAGCCACCCAGGTGCCCCTCATCTGAAATTTTAAAAGAAAGGTTTTTTTTAATCTATTTAGACAATTTGTAATTGGATATATTCTCCTATTTCTGGCCATAATTACGAACTTCTGTTTTCAAGGAAATACAATGCTACTTAAAATTAATTTTAATCACTGTTTTATTCATTAAGATTGATGAAAATACCCCAAATTAAAAACTAACTGATAGCAAAGGTTATTATCGTATTAAAATCTAATCTGGATTATACTGTTTGTAATGAAGGAAAAACCTACTGCTGGCTGTTAATTTTTCATTTTACAAGGTTATCGTATCTCATTTATCATCAATAATCTGAGAATGTTGAGATACTGAAAATATTCAGTAATAAGCTTCAGGTTGATTTCACATTTGGTTCTAATTAACTTTTTTTTTTTTTTAACTCTGAGATAATTCACATACCATAAAATTCTAAGTGTACAATTCAGGGGGTTTTACTGTATCTGTAGAGCTCTGCAACCATCACTATTACTTAATTTTAGCACATTTCATCATATCCCCCAAAAAGACCCCATACTCCTTTAGAAATCACTCCCATTATCCCCGCTGCTAGCTAGTCCTTGGCAGCCAGTCATCTCCTTTCTGTCTCGATGGATTTGCCTATTCTAGCCATTTCCTATAAATGGAATAAAACATGTGGCCTTTGTATGTGGGTTTTTTCACTTAGCAGAATATTTTCAAGCTACAAGATACATGTATTGGTATTTTATTCTTTCTAACAAATATTATCCCATCATACAAGTATACCACATTTTATTTATCCATTTATCAGCTGATGGACATTTAGTTCTTTCCGCATCTTAGCTATTATAATTAATGTTACTCTGAACAGTCATGTATACAAGTTTTTATGTAAAAATGCTCAAATTTATTTTTAGCCCAACAATTGTGCCTGGCTCATTATGTACCAAAAACCACCTTAATTTAAGGTCAAATGATGTTCGAAGCATAAAATAGTTTCCTAAACTACACTAACTTGTATTGATCATAAAATGAGACTCTGAACTGGTAAAGTACAGAGAAGGGATAATTTAATTTTTATGCAAATATGAAATAACATTTGGTTGACTTGGGTTCTAAATTACCTATTCCAAGCAGCATATGTAAGCACAGATTCAAATATAAAATCTGGACCACAGCATTTACAATTTAATTAAACTAATAAAATGGCATACAGTGTATTGGAGCCAGTATCCTTAGCAAGTTATAAAATTCCATGACAAAGTTACAAAGATCTGAAAATACAGACTCAATAAACCTAAGTATACGTATTAATCTATGTTAACTATATTTATTCAAAAGTACATTTTAATTAACCCTGGTACTCAGATTTTTATAATTATGTGGCTTCACTGATATGTTCATTTAACATTAGAACTTTTTTTTTTTTTTAAGATTTTATTTATTTATTTGTCAGAGACAGAGGGAGAGAGAGCAAGCAAGCACAGGCAGAATGGCAGGCAGAGGCAGAGGGAGGAGCAGGCTCCCTGGCAAGCAAGGAGCCCCATGTGTGACTCGATCCCAGGACGCTGGGATCATGAACTCAGCCGAAGGCAGCTGCTTAACCAACTGAGCCACCCAGGCATCCCAACATTAGGACTTTGACAACTTTCATTAGTTATTACTTACTTCACTGCCACTTTTATACTAATTTTCTTGAACCTTTATATTTTTCTTGAGTTTTACATCAATTCACATAAGATCTGATCTACCACAATTAGAAAGTTTTTGAGACTTCAGTATTCACTAAGGATTTTTTAAAGCTCACCTTTTCAACATTTTTGTATCTATATTAATTTTTGAATGTCAATGTTTCTTTCATTTATAAAACCTTTTTAGCCCTTTATAAGACTGTAACATAAAAAACATCTTTCCTTTTTATCAGATACAGACATTTCAACCACTGTAATTCAAATAGTCAAATGAATGAAAGCCACTTTTAACTTTATTTGCAATTGTAAAAGGAGTTCTAACACTAGATTTGTAAATAGTGTTTTAAATTTTCAGCTAATCCTGGGCTGCTCTAAAGCATCAAAATGCTTCTAAGCCATGTATGTTCCTTTTATTTTTACCCCTAACAAAATTGAGTAACATTGTTAAGTTTACTAATCTAACTACAAGAAAAAAAACAAACAGGAAATCTAATCAACCAATAAATTCACTTCATTGCCAAATAAAAATTTAGGATTACACAACCACTTGTCTCCAGGCATATATAATCTAGACTTTCATATATTAGCATTTATTTGTATGTCATTATTTCTTGTATACAATCTTGACAGTGGCCAACATAAAAATATAGTGGCACCGTTATAAAACAAAGGCTTGATTTCAGATGAGAAAGTATATCTGTACAGCAGGCAAAGGCCTAAGTGGATTTTTCTAAGCAAAACTCTATTGCAACAAGAACCTCTGCATAACAATTTTCCAGCCCCAAACGGTCACCCACTTACTTAAAGGTGGTATTGGATACCATAAGCAATACTGCTGCAAAGGAAAAATTTAGAAAATTCCTTTCAGTCAATGGGTAGAATTTTACTTGGAATACTAAGATGCATAAGAAGTTGAGACAGCAAATATGTACTTGTTGCACTATTGGGCAAATTAATATTGGCTAATAATCAAAGGACTAAAAAATAATCAAACAGCTTACTAGTTGAGCATGAGCTTTGAGGTCGGACTGCCTAGCTTTAAATCCTGACAATTAGTTTGCAAAGGTATGTGATAAGTAAGAATGACATAGTAAAACCTAAGTTATCAGAATGCTTGGGGAATAAGTCATCTGGACAGGAAAGTCTTCTATAGGATATATTTATAGGTATGGTTTCAAAAAAAATCAACAAATGAAATAAAACTATTTCCTAAAACTAGTAGGTACTTCCATGCATTCTTAATGAGTGTACTGGTAGTAATTAAACTTTTTTAAATTAATCACTACTGTTATGAATATAAATTATAACTGCATGTTAAAATTTGACACTCCCCTAAAGGCTTACCAAGAAGAGTAAGCCCACTAGACTTTACCAAACAATTTTTATCATGAAGTTCGTGGATAGAATCCAGGGAGTATGTGAACTTTGATGGGGATGGGGGGAAATACATCTTTATTTTTACTAATCTCTAACTGAAATTTAGCATTTCCTTCAATTTTGAATGTAAGAGACAAACAACTATACCTATGTCTGTATCACCACTAGGAATGAGATACTTTATATCATATTATTACTATTGCTATGAATTTTATTTTATACATTTAGAAACATTATTCTTAGAAGAGTCCATGGCTTCACCGACTGCCAGCGTGGTCTGTAGCACAAAAGTTAAGAACTCTGACCTCAAATTTGTCCCAGTCTGCTGTGCTTTGTTAATTAAGAGCATGGTCCTCTCAACTGATGCAGAAAAAGCATTTGACAAAATCCAGCATCCGTTCCTGATTAAAATGCTTCAAAGTATAGGGATAGAGGGAACATTCCTGAACTTCATAAAATCTATCTATGAAAGACCCACAGCAAATATCATCCTCAATGGGAAAAAGCTCACAGCCTTCCCGTTGATATCAGGAACACGACAAGGATGCCCACTCTCACCACTCTTGTTCAACATAGTATTAGAAGTCCTAGCAACAGCAATTAGACAACAAAGAGAAATAAAAGGTATCCAAATTGGCAAGGAAGAAGTCAAACTCTCTCTCTTCCCAGATGACATGATAACTTTATATGGAAAACCCAAAAGACTCCACCCCCAAACTACTAGAACTCATACAGCAATTCAGTAACGTGGCAGGATACAAAGTCAATGTACAGAAATCAGTGGCTTTCTTATACACTAACAATGAAAATACAGAAAGGGAAATTAGAGAATCGATTCCATTTACTATAGCACCAAGAACCCATAAGATACCTGGGAATAAACCTAACCAAAGAGGTAAGGGATCTGTACTCGAGGAACTACAGAACACTCATGAAAGAAATTGAAGAAGACACAAAAAGATGGAAGACCATTCCATGCTCTTGGATCGGAAGAATAAACATTGTTAAAATGTCTATACTGCCTAGAGCAATCTATACTTTTAATGCCATTTCGATCAAAATTCCACCAGTATTTTTCAAAGAGCTGGAGCAAATAATCCTCAAATTTGTATGGAATCAGAAGAGACCCCGAATCGCTAAGGAAATATTGAAAAACAAAAATAAAACTGGTGGCATCTCATTACCCAATTTCAAGCTTTACTACAAAGCTGTGATCACCAAGACAGCATGGTACTGGCATAAAAACAGACACACAGACCAGTGGAACAGAGTAGAGAGCCCAGATATGGACCCTCAACTCTATGGTCAAATAATCTTTGGCAAACCAGGAAAAAATATACAGTGTTAAAAAGACAGTCTCTTCAATAAATGGTGCTGGGAAAATTGGACAGCTATATGTAGAAGAATGAAACTCGACCATTCTATTACACCGTACACAAAGATGAACTCGAAATGGATAAAAGACCTCAATGTGAGACAGGAATCCATCAGAATCCTAGAGGAGAACATAGGCAGTAACCTCTTCGATATCAGCCACAGCAACTTCTTTCAAGATATGTCTCCAAAAGCAAAGGAAACAAAAGCGAAAATGAACTTTTGGGACTTCATCAAGATCAAAAGCTTCTGCACAGCAAAGGAAACAAAGTCAACAAAACAAAGAGGCAACCCAGGGAATGGGAGAAGATATTTGCAAATGACAGTACAGACAAAAGGTTGATATCCAGGATCTATAAAGAACTTCTCAAACTCAACACACACGAAACAGATAATCATATCAAAAAATGGGCAGAAGATATGAGCAGACACTTCTCCAATGAAGACATACAAATGGCTATCAGACACATGAAAAAATGTTCATCACTAGCCATCAGGGAGATCAAATTAAAACTACATTGAGATACCACCTTACACCAGTTAGAATGGCCAAAATTAGCAAGACAGAAAACAATGTGTGTTGGAGAGAATGTGGAGAAAGGGGAACCCTCTTACACTGTTGGTGGGAATGCAAGCTGGTGAAGCCACTTTGGAGAACAGTGTAGAGATTCCTTAAGAAATTAAAAATAGAGCTTCCCTATGACCCTGCAATTGCACTACTGGGTATTTACCCCAAAGATACAGATGTAGTGAAAAGAAGGGCCATCTGTACCCCAATGTTTATAGCAGCAATGACCACGGTCGCCAAACTGTGTAAAGAACCAAGATGCCCTTCAACGGACGAATGGATAAGGAAGATGTGGTCCATATACCCTATGGAGTATTATGCCTCCATCAGAAAAGATGAATACCCAACTTTTGTAGAAACATGGACGGGACTGGAAGAGATTATGCTGAGTGAAATAAGTCAAGCAGAGAGAGTCAATTATCATATGGTTTCACTTATTTGAGGAGCATAACAAATAACATGGAGGACATGGGGAGATGGAGAGAAGGGAATTGAGGGAAATTGGAGGGGGAGATGAACCATGAGAGACTATGGACTCTGAAAAACCTGAGGGTTTTGAAGAGGCGGGTGGGTGGGAGGTTAGGGGAGCCAGGTGGTGGGTATTATGGAGGGCACGCATTGCATGGAACACAGGGTATGGTGCAAAAACAATGAATTCTGTTACACTAAAAAGAAATTAAAAAAAAAAGCATTAACATGTTCCATTATACTTTTTTTTTAATTTTAAAGATTTTATTTACTTATTTGACAGGCAAAGAGAGAGGAGGAAGCAGGCTCCCTGCAGAGCAGAGAGCCCGATTCGGGGCTCAATCCCAGGACCCTGGGATCATGACCTGAGACGAAGGCAGAGGCTTTAATCTACTGAGCCACCCAGAGGCCCTCCATTATACTTTCATACTGAAGATTGTTTAGATTAGGATAATACAAATTGGCTTATCTGGGACTTTTCTTTATGGAACTCCTGGATATTATGAGTTGCCTTTGGGTAGGTAGGAATGTTTCCTACCATTCTTGTAACCTTGGCTTCTGAAATAACAAAACAGAGGGAGAAATAAAGTCAAACAAAACTAGATTCAAAGGACACTGAAAGTAGAAATATAAAACATCCTACTCTCCTACTTTCTAAATTAAAAGACAATATGAAACTCCACTCGTTAAATACCCTGAAGTTAACTGCATGGGTTCAAATTCTACTTCTGCCACTTATTAGCTATGTGATCCTGGGATTAGTAACTTAATCTCCCTGTGCATCAGTTTATTTATAAAAGGAGATTAATAAGCACAGTACCTGACAAATGACAGGTGTTGCATAAATATTACCCATATTTATGATTATTCTTACATAGGTATCACATTTTATGGCCAGTTAGTGTCTGACTGATTACGTTAATAACTTAGGTTTATACACCACTGTAGCCTACAGTACCCTTTCAATTATTTTATGACATCCGAACCATACCTAACCCTGTGAGAAACAACAGCTATTATTATGTATAATTCAACTGTTGGAAGAAACTAGGATAGTAAGTAACCTCTCTGAGGCTGTAATTCCCACAAATGGGAATAGATCAAGAACTCAAACCTGGATTTCACTCTCCACCCCAACTGACTAATTCTGTGTTTCTACTATATTAGACTGGTTAAAACAGAGAAAAAAGATTATTTTGGGAGATGGGAAATAGGCTATGTGATGAGCACTTTAGTGCTCCACTACTCACAAGATTGTCCAGAATCTGACCAGAATAATCTGCAGAATTTGGGAGTTTGTTAAAACTGTAGCATCTCATGCTCCACCAAGGCTTACTAAATCAAAATCTGCATTCTGAACAAAATTCTTAGGTGATTCACATACATACTAGTTTGAGCAGCACTGTTTCACTAATTGCTCTATGACACTCATTCTGGTCACTTAAACAGTATACATTAGCCCATTCATCACAGGCCTATTTCAGTTATTAGGTAATACTTTAACAAGAACGAACTTGCTGCTTTTCTTTTCTTTTAGTGTATATTTTAAAATCAAGCTTATATTTCTATTTCTTTTAAATATCCACTCATTAAGTTCGAAAGGAATGTTAGAAAACTTTAAACAAGTCAGCACTTACCTTTATCCCATTTATTCATTTATTTATTGCCGTTCTTTATTCCTGAATGTACTACCATTTGCCTGAAGGATACACTAGAGAGCAAAACCACCATCTCCGTATTTTACACCGGGAAGATTAAAACAAGCCAATTCTATCTTTCTATTTCTGCCCCCCTTATTTCAGTTGAGACCCCAAACTCTGTTCTCTTGAGTTTTGCCAATTTTGTGGATCTAGAAAATGAAACAGAGCAAAAAGAAGAAAAAGATATTTAGTCTATTCCCGTACCTCAATCTTGGCGGACCGTGAGAGGCAAATAAATACCCCGCCCCTATCTCCCCATCCTTCATGTTAATTCATAGTTGCATTTGATTTCCAGCCTGCTGTTAATTCTGGGAAGGGCTACATGGGCCCACCCTTTTCAGTACTGACCTTCTAGGTCAGAAACGCGGTACATTTCGGCACGTGAGAGCGCTGATCAGCGGTCCACCAGGTTCTACTTAAAATGATTGTTACCATTCCGAGAGGTGGCTCCTCCTACTGGTTAACCAGCCCACAAGGGCAAGCAAGTAAATACCACTCACCTGCTTCACCGAAAACTGCAATAGCCCGGATCAAGCAGGACTAAAGGTATCTAGTAATTAGAGCGTGGTACCTCCCACCGCACATTCCTGATTGGGCGCGTGAAAGACCGATGTATCGGCGCGCGCTCTAACGAATCCGGGGAATTCCCTTTCGTTTCCCTCCCACCAGCATGACCATTCCGGGGCGGTGCTCCCAGGACACGGCCCGCCCCAACTCGAGCCGGTTCCTACTGCATCTCGCGAGAATTTGTGGGTTTGGGGGCGGGCCCCCATCCGGAAGAGCGCACAAAACTGCCCTTAAGTCATTGCAGAGTTATAGCTCCTGTTAGCCAGCCACGAGGTTCTCGCGAGATCCGCCGCCTCAATACCAAGTGAGGAAATTGGGGGGACGCTGCTGGGAGGGGCGTGGGTCTCCACCGCGCAGCTGCCGCTTCCATTACCTTCCTCCCATGGTCTCCTTCCGGTTCTCGATGCTTCTCTGAGGCTGAGGGTTTCCGCCGCTCGTCCACCCTCCCCCCCCCCCAGCCCATGACCCGCCTCCGGCCCCCGCCCTCCCAGTCCAGTCTCCGATCTGTTTAGTAAGAAGGTGCTGTTCCGAAAAGGAGGAAAAGGGGGTAGCACAGATAACCTCGGCCCTGGACGTAGGAAGTAAACCGTCCCCCTTCACCCTTAGATTCGTCTTGTGCTCGCGACGGCGGCGTTGGCGGACTGATACGCGGCGGTGAAGAGGCAGGAGGAGGGGGGAGGGGCGGAGCGTGGCAGCTGGCAGTAGTTCCGTCAGAGCGGACATCTTGTGGCTGTGTCGTGCGCGTGAGCCCCGTAGGGCCGGGGAGGCACCAGCTGCCGCGCGGGGAGGAGGCCGAGGCCGCAGCTTGAGGGAGGCCCCGGCCCCTCTGTACGCGTGGGTGTGGACGGCTAGGGGAAGGGAAGGGGGGCCGGCCCACTGGCCGGCTGGGTAAGAGGGGAAATACAGGCCTGGGGTGGCTTGAGTGACCAGCCTGTTGGGTGGGGTGGGGTGGGAAGGCTGGGGAAGCCAGGGCCTCTCCTGTTTGAGGGGGTGGGGGAATGGGCGCGTCCTCGCGCCTAAGCCGGAGCCTCAGGGGCAGCACGGGCGCGTGGTGGCGGTGGCTGGGCGGGCGCGTGCGGGAGCGCGCTGGAAGGCGGAGTGTACGGTGGCGTCAGGGACCGACACAGAATAGCTCTAGTTGCGGGGATAGCAACATACATCAAGTCTCTTCTCTATTATTTCCTTCCCCTTCCTGGCCGCACCTTTGAGCAGAAACCGAAAGAAGCCCGGCGTCAGTCCGGAGTCTCCTGTTTCCCCCTCCCCCCTCCCAGCCTTTCTTTGCCCTAGTGACGCCGGCATAGCGCCGACTAGGCCCCGGCTCCTCCTCTGCTGGGCTCCGGACCCTGCCCCGCACCCACCCCTTTCTCCTACGCCTCTTCCTCTCCCACCCGGGTCTCTTCCTTCCGAGAGGCCGGGAAGTCAAACTTGTAGCCGCCCCTCCGCTCTTCCCGTCACCCTCGCCTCATCTTCGGGCCGAAGCACGGCATAGAGGCTGTTGGTGGCTTTGCCACGCCACCCCACCCACCGCGGATCGCGACCGTTTTAAGGGACCTGGATTCATCAGGGTCTCTCCGGGGCCCGTGCGAATGCTGATCTGCTCCGTTTTTGCAAAAGGCGCCTGTGTCTGACAGAGCCGGTGTGAGACGAAGAGACAATCCTTCCCTGCCGCCCGGATAATCAAGAGTTTTGGCCGGACCTTTGAGTACACACCGAGAGAGTGAGGAGCCAGACGAAGAGCACAGACTATGGCGCTGAAACGGATTAATAAGGTAACCCGTGGGGCTGAAGGGAATGGGGTCGTGGGAGGAATGCAAGGCTCAGTTTCGAAGGAAAGCGTGGGGGTGGGGAGGAAGTATAATTATGAAAACGTCTCTCCTTGGGTCACTTCTGTTGGGGGATGGGAAACGCAGATGTACTTTAAAGAACTGATGCTTAAACACTTGTGGCAAGTGAAATGTTACCTTGAGTGTGTTTCACTGGAATCGGTTCAAATTAGGGGTGGGGGAGAGTGATTTCAGGCGGTTTGGTTCTGCTTCTGAAAGATGATTTAGTCTTGTTTGAGGGTCAGATTTGTCGAGAACGCTCCAGCAAATGTCATGGCCCTCCCTATTTTCGGTGCTTAAAAACTTCAGTTGTAAGAGCAAGGCTCTTGGGTTTTCTAGGGGGGAGAACCATGGGAAACTCATAGGGGAGAAGATCATTGAAATTGGTCGGGTCCCGAACTTAATTGGGGGTCGGTGTAGAAGTCTCTTGGCGGCTGAAGAATAGTCATGAGCCTAGTCAAACTTCATAGACTCTGGGCAGGTTACACAAGAAAAAGTGGGGTTGGGAGGAGATGGGGTGACACTATGTTACCACTTCCTATGTTTTGTAGTTGAGACTTCTCACCCGAAAGTATTTATCAGAGGGACACTGGGAACTGATGTAAAAGGCTTCTGGAAGCTCCCTTCTTTTGGGGGGAGGGAGGACTAGGGATGTGATGGTAGTAAGGGGAGGTTCGGTGTACCTTTTTTTTTTTTTTTTTTTTTTTTTTTGCCTCATCTCATTTAATAACACTCGGAGAAGATTGTTTCGTTACTTAAAATGTGGTTTGATACTGAACTATCGATAGAAGCTGAAAAAATGGGATTTTTCGAGGCTAGAAGTAGGAGGGGGGTGAGCGGAACCTCCACCTCCGGTGGTTTAGTCTCATTTTCTTGCTCTAACTTCTATCCCGCATTTTAAGATGGCGGCTGCTTTAACTAGTTCAGGCTTTTTCCGGCATCTCCTTTCGTAATAATATGAAATAAAGTTCTTTGTTAAATGTTAACTTTGACATCAGATTGTATACAGCTCTTAAGACGTCATGCTCGAGACTTTATATTCAAACTCTTGAGACTGTATTTCCCTTTTTTGTAACTTGTGTATGTGTGGTGTGTTTGGTTCTTGCACAATCGAGGAGGGTGGAGTATTTACAGCTAACTTGAAAAAAATGTCATGGAATAAATTCGGTCTTACTAAAACTAGGAGACAGGAGGTTGTGGGTTAGAAACTTCGGCTTGGTTGGATTACTTTTTAAAAAGGGGTTCTACGTGGAAGGAATGGCAAAGACTTGGCTTTACTAAGTAGACCTGATGCTGCCTAATTTTATTTAATATCAGTAACTTTGGAGTGTATTTGACCAAACTGGTATTATGAAAGATGATGGTTCAGATCTTCAGGCAAAGGCTCAGGGGTAGAGCATTTGACTGCAGATCTTCAGGCAATGTATTGAGGCTGAGATCTTGAATTTTGATTTAGTCATCATTGCTTTGTCATTGTGCGTTTATGTGAAATATAAAAAAATCTTTCTTTGTTTTTGAGAGAATGGAAAAGGAGAGGTACGAATTTTTAGGAGTTAAGATTTTAAGTCAAAAGGATTAAGCATCTCTGACCACTTCTAAGGCCAGCAATACAACTGGAGAAGCATAGTCCTATTTTACAGCATAGTTAATATAAAGAATATAACATTTAGTACAGATCAAAATCTTTTATATATGAGAATTAGTTCAGGATGCTAAGATGTGGAGTAATCTCAAATCCATAGCTTTTTATGCGTGTGGAACAGCACACTTCAAAGGAAGGTGTCATTGATTTTCTTTCTTTTATAGGTGATACCCAGCTGCTGTGACACCACTTAATAATTTAAAAGCTCTAGAGAGGCAATATAATAGTTAAGAATGTGAACTTTGGGGTAGAAATGCTCCAGTTAGAGTTCTAGGAGTGGGCAAATTATTTGTATGCTTCTATGAAACACGTACTTGTTATGTATGAACAATAGTTGAGTGCCTGGTATGTTATAGACAGTAGGGATGCAGCAGTGAGCAAAAACGGGTTTAGGTTTCTAAATTTTGTTTATTTTAGGATTAAAGAGGTTAACGTGTGGCTTTGAACAGGGCCCTGGCACAAAGCACTCAGGTAATTACTGCTGTTTATATCACTATTTTTAGTCTTCAGAAACTTTAAAGAACTTTCCTGGTTTAGTTGTTTTCATTAGTACCAGATTGACTTGTGTTGGAAATATTTTGAAGGTATGTGTAATACAGAAACTGGGCATAATACTTTACAAATTGGAAGAAGCAGTGTTTATGTGGGACGGTTCATTCAACCTATACAAAGTTTTTGAAAGGCATATGGCTTAGTGCTTAGCTGTTAATATCAGAACCACATGATGAGACTTGGGGAAGGAAAAATCCAAGGTCCAAACAGAATTTCAGTGAGTAGATAGTTAATGGGAGATGGCTCTTTTAGGGTCCTGTGTTCTAGAAATACAAGGTCAAGTAGGCATTGATGTTAGTGTGGTATTTCTTGTGTCATGTACCTGTTTGGGTTTTTGTTTTTGTTTTGTTTTTTAAGATTTTATTTATTATTTATTTGACAGAGAGATCACAAGTAGGCAGAGAGGCGGGCGGGGGGGAGCAGGCTCACTGCCGAGCAGAGAGCCCGATGCGGGGCACGATCCCAGGACCCTGAGATCATGACCTGAGCCGAAGGCAGAGGCTTAACCCACTGAGCCACCCAGATGCCCCTACCTGTTTGTTTTGAATTTGTTGTCTGAAGCCCCCAAATTCCAAATATTAAGATATCTGTATTCCTTGTTGATACTTCATTGAAATGGCAGCGTTGGGATATTTTTAGCCATTAGTAGTTTATTTGATCAAGCCTTTGAATTTATTTTTTTCTAAAGCTACATTACAATATTTTGAGTATTTCTTAGACCAGGCAGCCTTATCATATAATCTTAACTTGGTTTTCTTCTGTATTATTTATTTAATAAGCTGTAGTATGGTTTTACAGGGCTATTTATTAAACAAGAAGAATCAAAAATGGGAACTCCCAAGTTGATTAGTGGTTAAGGACCACAGACAATTTTACTACTCCTATTAAAATAACTACAGTGCTTGTGTTTTGGGGACGTTTAGAAAAAACTACATAAAATATGTGAGCCGAGCCTAGAAGAATAACTAATGCTTTGAGTGTTTGCAGTGTGTCAGAACTATTTGAGACACCTGCATTAACTCATTTAATATTAACAACTCCAGGAAGTAGTTACAGTTAAATTGTTATCCCCATTTCGAGATTAGAAACCTGAGGCAGAGAGAGGCAGAACTGGGGTTAGAACCTGGACAGTGTGGCTCCACAATGTGTCTTAACTGTTACATCATCCTTTGGGTTTTCAATAAGCAAAAAGGTTTTCTTTTGCATTATTGTACTGCTAATAGTAGCTAGGACTATATACCCAGCACTGTTCATAAGCCCTTTATAAGAATCAGTTCATTTAATCCTCACAATTCTCTTGTGATACAGGCACTTTATCACTCAGTGATAAGAAACAGGCACAGAGAGGTTAAATTCCTTATCCAGTCGCACAGTTAGTAAGAGACTGAGATTCAGATCAGAGAGTCTGCCTCAGGAGCTTAAGCTCTTAAACTTCATGCTGTTCTGCTATTTCAAACCATTTCAATTTGTTTTATCCAGTGAATGTTGTTTGGTCTTGCTACCTGGGATAAGCTGTTGTTCTCCTCCCAGGCCACATTTAAATAATTGGGATTTGACTTTACTCTTACACCCAGGCTATAGCTAATTTGTGAACTAAGCTGTTCACTAACCTAAGTTTTGAAAGCAGGAGTGAGTTCCTTTTTGATTAGTCTCTTCAAGGACTGTGGGAACTACCATGTGCCAACTAATTGTTAGGGGTATCTTAAAATACACTTGTCCCCAAAGAGCCTATAGGCCAGATACATGGTTTTGCAGGTGTTTCTTTAAGATCCCCAAGGTGCTTCTGTAGCCAGATTTGTGGGACGGTTGTGTGAATCATGGATGCTGATCATGGTGACCTTGGTGTTTAATTTTATTGAGTGACTTTGACATTGCTTTCATCATCCTGCTTATCTGCAGTATTCTAGTTGTCGTTACTCCTATGAATACAAAGTTGAATACTCTTACTAGCACTATAGGAAAACTACTTACAAGGTATGTGTTGTTAGGTTATATGTTATTTAACTCGAGGATTCAGTACCCCTTGTTAGTCTTAAGGTACAGTCAATTCTTGAAGATTTTCCAAATCCTTTGGACTATAATGATCCCTTTCTAGTAAAGAAGATACTAGGTCCTACCACTGGTGTGAAAGTTTTCATATTGAAATCTCAAGTTTTAGATTGGGTTTTGCCTTCTATAGAATATGATACGGTTTGTGGGTTTTGACATGAGTTGCATTTATATATCAGGATATTGAGCAGAGATCTTAAAGAATACGGTATATGGGAACTAAGCATATTTATGGAATCATTTTCTCTGGGATCAGGCATAATTTTGAAATACCCAGATGATTCTGAGGCCTCCCTCTGGTTAAGATCCACAGACTTAGCGATAATCATTTTTAATCAGTACTTACTGAGGTTTTACTGTTTGACACAGTAGTCTAGTCCTAGGAGATAAAATAATGAGAAAGCCTTGTCATTACCCATGAGAGTCTCTGCTTTGAGTGGAAGAAACAAGCATATAAACACACGAATAGGTGTGTGTCACCTTGTGCATAAATCAAGTATGAGAAACACCTGTTGAAAAGAAAGGGAAATCTTTATTCATATGTCAGAATTTTTTTTTAAGATTTTATTTATTTGACAGAGATCACAAGTAGGCAGAGACACGGGCGGGGGGGAGGGGGTGGGAAGCAGGCTCCCGCTGACCAGAGAGCCTGATGCGGGACTCGATCCCAGGACCCTGAGACCATGACCAGAGCCGAAGGCAGAGGCTTAACCCACTGAGCCACCCAGGCGCCCTCATATGTCAGATTTACCCATTATTATTAAAGATAGTTTATCTAAATATTTTACCTATACTATGTTTTGTCATCTCAGGGTGGTTTTTTTAACTGTAGTTAATTCTCGGTATCAAAATTTTGAAATTAGCAAAGTTAAAGGATTTTCACTCTTTAACTGGAAAATTTTGTATTCTTTTTGGTTTTGCTACAATAGCAATGATCTTGTTTGAAAATTGATGGTGTAATTAAGAACAGATGAATTTACTGAATAACTTATTAGCCAAGTTAACCTTGGTATGAGAGAGTCTCAAAACTACCCTCTGCCTTTGGGGAAGGGAAAAATTCAATGAAGTGTTTTATACTTTGCCTTCACATCTGATTTTTATCTCTAACGATACCTTCAACGTAATCTTGTTTCATTCAGGCTTTAAACTTTTCATTGCTGGATTTGTCATATTTGGCCTTGTAGGTTTCAGTTGTGAATCAATACTTGGTTACTGGTTCATTTTTAGAATGGAGTACTTGTTCACATTCATCTTAGCCTTGTTATCATTTCAAAGCTAATTTATAATTGGATGTGTTCCACCAGTGGACTGCTGTTAATTTTGTTTTTTATGTCTATGAAATGTCTTGTATGCTTTTATATATCAAAGCTGAGAACCTAAATTTGCCTGTTTTTGCTCGTTCAGATAGTGCTTACAGAAGAAGAGCTTTGAATAATTTTAAGTGACTTAAGTAGTGATTTAAAGAAAGCAAATTCTAAATTCCAAGCTATAATGATTTTAAAGTGACTCTTCCTTCTTATTTTGAGTCTATAGCTCCATGAAATTGTTCAGATCCCAAAATATTTTGCTAAGCTTCCTTGTTAAATAACTTACTTAAGGATAAATCTCTGAAATGTATGCTGTTTCCTTCCTTACCATTTGTGTCTACACATGGTATGTAAAAATTTCAGAGCATTAAATATAATACAAATTTTTACTTCATGGTAAACCTGATCTTTATAAGAACAATTAGAGCAGTTCTCATCTGCCTAATTAGGCAATTAATTGTACTGTATTTCATCCTGACATTGGTCTGAATATGTACCTTTATATTTTGCTAGGTTGTAAAGGCTCCTTGAGGGTGATTCTTACCTCAAAATTTCTTGTAAAGGCTCTCTTCTTGCCTTCCACCTCATGGCCTCATCTCATCCAGCCCCTGGGGTAGTATTTTCTGTTGCTCAGTATAGGTTTTAAGAGGCAAGGACTGACACTTGATTCGTGTAGTTACACACATCTTGTCTTTAAGTCAGAAGTTTTTAAAGAAATTGACTCTTTAATACAAGAAATTACCTTTCGGTAATGGCATGAACTTCTAAGTTTTCCCAAAAGTAATGATGGGAATTGATACTACTATCATTGTGACCTCTGTGTGATAATGTGCAAGATGAATGGTGGAGTATGGGATAACAAATGGTTGTGAACATGGTGGTGCAAATTAGTCAAGGATGGAACCTGTGAACTTGGTGTTACCATAGCAATCATCTTTGTTTTCATAAATGCTGACTTTGATTATGTTAATCTAACATAAGTAGAGGCTATCATTGGAAGAACAATTAGAATGCTTAAACAGTTATTCCTAGAGGTATTAACTTACTGGACACTGATCTGACATGGCTACTGTATAGCTTCATCATTCATAAATAGTTCTTACATTTCTAATTTATAAGTTCTTTAAAGGCAGAGACCATTTTTTATATGTCTCTATCACTTCTGTATACCTTTGTGTTTAATACCTTGGTTTCCTGTTCTTCATAGTCTATGGTTCGTCCTTTCACTTCTTTGAAATGAGTAGTAACATGTAATGAGAGAAACAAGAAGCAAATATTTAGCAGTATGTTTAGATTTCTAAGCCAGTGTCTCAGCCTTTTCATGATTTACTTCTAACAGTCAACTGTCAGAGAGATCCTGTGTGCTATAATGATCAAAGCAAAGATCTTTCTCAAGATAAACTGTAGGCTTTCACTTATGAGTCCCAGAAAAGGAATGGTCAGACTCTTTACTGTTTAATTACATACCTCCAGATGAGAACGCTCGGTGGCTTAAGCTGTACCTTTTGGTTTCCTTATAGAGAGATTTGCTTGACTCCTTATAAATCTGTTTAGGCTTTTAAATGGGAAGGAGAAGCATATTTCTAAGTGAGAAGAGGCCTGCTAGCCAGGTGTTGTGCAGGAAGGTTTTAGGAGAAGCAGTTCATAGGAAGATGATCCAAAAGGAAAATACCCTCCAGAAGAACACACCATGGCAAAGAGATGTCTAACTTTGGTGAGGTTTTATTTTTATTTATGTCCTTGTATGCCCTTGGTCAGTTTTAGTGTCGCTTCACTGTGAGTGGGGCCGTCAGCAACTCCTAGTGTGTGCCAGTCTCCCTGCCAGCTTCTTTGCTATTTTAATGGTCTTAATAGTTGGCCAAGAGGCCACCTTAATAATGCTGTTCTTGGGGAAAGGGATGGTCAACAGTGTGAACATTTCATAGGTACTATATGTGAGCTGTTCTCTTTGGTCCTTGCCACTGTCCCTCCCTGCTAGGAAGCAAAGAACTAATGGTTTCAGTTCTTCATAGAATTTTACAAACTGTGTTTGTCCCTAAAGCCTATGAAAATTTAGGGTTTAAAGTCATTTCATAAAGTTAAAACCAAAGACAAAATTACTTTTGAATAATCTTTGAGTAGGTGCTTCATTGAAAATTTATCTTAAGTTCAATAAATATACCTTGAGTAGAGACTTGAGTTGGTACAGTTGAATTTTTTTTTTTCAGTTTTCCAAATGCCATATCAAATTTTTAAACTACATTTTTGATGTAAGGACACCCTTTGAAAAAGCAACATTTGGAAATCCATCCTTAGACCTCTAATTTTCAAGTGTCTAGTAGATACACCAAAGCGTAGTATGTCCTACACTTTAATTAATGCATTCTTTCCCCTAGTAAGGGGTTCTGATGTAAAGTAGAAATAAGGCCTATTTCCCTAAGATTGTTTTAAAAATAAAATGCTTGTTATTTAACATCTTTTATCATCCTCAGTGACTTAGTTCTCATGTTTTTTTCTCACCTGAATTACTGCTATAGCTTCCTAATGTAGTTATCTACTTCTCTGTCCTTTGTATTAGGGATTCCTACAAAATGGGGATGGGTCTTTGATACCCCACACATTAAAATTTTGTGCAAGTATATGTGTATTTGGGGCTATAGAAGGGCAGTGGTTAATCAGTCTTAGAAGTCCTTATTATAAATAGTGTTAAGACCCAATGTTCTGAATAGTATAAATATATAGAGATATATAGATATAGGTCTTTGTATAGATTTATAGTTTTTTATCTCTTAAAACTTGAAAACCTGCAAAACAATGCTATGTGTGAAAAAGATACATACCTGATAGAGTGTAAAAATGTGGAGAAATAGTGGAAGCCAAATTTGGGATAATCTGTTACCTCCTGTGGGAGAAAGGAAATTGAATTTGAGGAGTATGTGAGGGATCGTCAATTATATCTGCAACATTTTCTTTTTTTAAATATGCAAGAAGTAGTAAAAATGTTAAGCTTTGCTTAACTAACAGGTTGGGTACACAGATTTATAGGCACTTTCAGGATATGACCTACGAAGTTAAAAAATTCAAAGAATCCCTCCTAGTGTACTGTTTGTCCATATATATAAAAAAAATAGAACCAAATTTGATTTGTCTTATTCTTGCTTAAAAACTATCCATGGTTCAGGGCGCCTGAGTGGCTCAGTTGAGCATCTGACTCTTGGTTTCAGCTCTCTCAAACAAGTAAGTAAATCTTTAAAACAAAAATAAAACTGTCCGTTTCCCATTGCCTTTGGGATAGTCTGACATACTCAAACTCATGGAAGATCCTAGCCATGATTAAGCTTT
The DNA here is from genome assembly GCA_004024625.1 of Mellivora capensis. Taxonomy (NCBI): domain Eukaryota; kingdom Metazoa; phylum Chordata; class Mammalia; order Carnivora; family Mustelidae; genus Mellivora; species Mellivora capensis. Next base: position 17,155 of record PISX010013397.1, on the reverse strand, counting down.
CTGGCCACATGCGTTACTTCCTTACCTATACCCTGTTGTGTTTCTGGTATGTAAGACTATAAGCAAATTTTTACAGCTTTGTGTTCTTTCACACCCTCAACTTTGAATGAGTTTCTCTGTTTGGAATGCTTATCCCTCTCCATCAAGACCCAGCTCAGTTGTCACTGTTTTTAAACCCAAGCAAGGTTAGTGGTTACCTTTTTAAGATTCACAAAGTATTTTGAATGCCTTTATTTTAAGCACTTAAGTTGTTGAAATGTAGTTTTTTGTTTTTGCATTGTGCCTACTTTATATTATCTCAGTCTGTTGGGAAAGTCATTCATGTTTTATCTTGGTATTATTTAAACCTAACCTGCTGGATACCAAAAATGCAGTGCTCCTATAAGTGAATAAATGTTTTGATAGTGAAACTTTAATAGCAGATATTGCACTTTTCATTTTAGAAATGGATTTAAATTAATCTCTAGGTTCTGTGATTAGATTAAAAGTTGCTAGACAGGACACATGACTGCTCCCTCTAGCTTAATTTTAAGACTGCTTCACTTAGATTTCTTTCTTACATGCTTTTCAAGAAAACAAGACTTGGGCATTACATTGTGCTTTAGTGGATAAAGTCTATGTGGGTCCTGGTAGCTCTCTGCTTAGAATGGGTCTCCTCACTCTTGGGGGTTTTCCCCCTTTGGATGTATTAGAAGGAAAACTGGATTGGTTAACAATCAAAGGAAATAGCTATAGGAACCCAGAACAGGCTACAACCTCAGGGACTTAAAAATTGCATGTGTATATGCCAAGTCAGCTCTTGCTATCTCCACTGCTCAATGTGATCTCTTTTTCTTTGCATTCACCATGTAATTTCAGGGCACATGGCTGCCAACAGCTCTAGGTCACAATCATACAGCTTCTGATTTAGAGAAGGAAAGGGTGTTCTAGCTTCAGTTTGAAAAACCGGGTAGAGATGGATGAACTTGATTAGGTCAGGTCCTGGCTTGGGTTGCTTTGCAACCCTTTGAGCTAATCACAGGCCGAAAAGAACAAAATTCTGTGATTAGCCCTGTCTGAGTAACAGGTGATTATCAGCCACCATTAACCAAACACTACAATCACAAGTTTGGAGGGAAAAACTTTTTCATGAAAGTGGGGTAAGATATTTACTGAGTAGACAAAATGTCATATATGTATATATAGAAGAATGTCTAAAATGACTTGTTACTATGCTTTCTCTCATGTTTTTCCTTGCTAAGGTATTCTGTAATCTCATTTGCTTATGCTATAGGCATAATAATGTCATGAGAATTACTTGTTATCTTAGAGATGAGGGCTGGTACATGATTTAAAAGACCTGTTTGTTTTGTTTGTTTGTTTTTTAATTTATTTATTTGTCAGAGAGAGGGAGAGAGCGAGGGAGCACAGGCAAACAGTGGCAGGCAGAGGCAGAGGGAGAAGCAGGCTTCCTGCTGAGCAAGGAGCCCGATGTGGGACTCGATCCCAGGACACTGGGATCATGACCTGAGCCGAAGGCAGCTGCTTAACCAACTGAGCCACCCAGGTGTCCCTGTTTTTTAAGATTTTACTTATTTTGACAGAAATCACAAGTAGGCAGAGAGAGGTGGGGAGAAGCAGGCTCCCTGCTGAGCAGAGAGCCCGATGCAGGGCTGATCCCAAGACCCTGAGATCATGACCTGAGCCGAAGGCAGAGGCACCCACTAAGCCCCCCAGGTGCCCCTAAAAGACCTGTTTAGGTCCTTAAAATAAGTTAGGTCATTTTTTCAGTGTTGCATTTAAAGTAGATTTTATAGTACGTAAAGTAATTGGCCTAATTTTAGAGCTCTGATGATTACTTCAGAGGTGTCTTGGTCATGGATAACTTGAAAAATAAGGCACTTCGAAATTATTTGAGAATAAGATTCTGAAATTATGGGAGGGAAAAGCTGAAATTAGACCTTCACTGTAGAGTAATAATGTCAGCATATAAAGGCTTAATGATTTATAAATACTGTGCCTAAAAACTTGTTTCTTCTATAAGAAATATTTTCTTAAATTCTTCATAATTAAAATGTAATTTTCAAATCAATGTTGATGTATTCTAGATCAACTTTATAGATTCCTGCAGTTGTATTTAGAATGAAGTTGTTTCAAGGTCACTTGGGTATTTTGTTAGATCAACCAACATTAGATTGGTTTTTTAAAAAATTTTTTTTAATTTTTTTTAAAGGATTTTATTATTTGAGAGAGAATGAGTGAGAGAGAGCATGAGAGAGGAGAAGGTCAGAGGGAGAAGCGGACTCCCCAAGGATCTGGGAGCCCAATGCAGGACTCGATCCTGGAAGTCCAGGATCATGACTTGAGCTGAAGGCAGTCGCTCAACCAACTGAGCCACCCAGGCGCCCTGGTTTTTAAAAATTTTTAAATAACAGATTTTTTTTCAGGTTTAAACAAGTACATAATTTGGGATAGATCACTGTAAGAAACTAGGAGGTAATCTTTGTGGGGGAAAAAAGGGAGGGTAGCTTGGAACAGGTAAGTTGTGGGGGTTTTTTGGAGGGATTTTTTGTTTGTTTTGAACCCTTATGTTCTGAAGGAAAGAGGGAATTTGACTCCATAAATTAACTTTTGGTATCTTTTTTTTGACGGGCCAGTTAAACAAAAGAACTGTTATATAACCTCTGGAACATGGGAGAATTGTCTGTTCATATCATTTAAACTAGACTATTTAATTCTTATGTACATTAAAATTTTTATGCCTTGAGATGGTGTTAGATTCCCATTATAATAAAAGTGGCTGATTATGGGATGTAAGTAAATACCATATGAAAACTTATCTGGCCTATGAAAAAGTAATTTGCTTCATAATGGATAGTCAGTTCAAGTTGTAAGTACATTTCTATTTTTATTCAATAAAGGAATAGTTTTCAAAAACTTAATGTGGTTCAGAATCATTTGATACTTTCTAAGGGTGTTTGTTTTTTTATTTTTAAGCCAAAACCATACATAGTTTCTTTTAACCATTTGTTTAACTTTCTAGTCAAGAGTTTCTGTAATTCCTATTATCAGGATCAAAAGTAGTCGAAATGAATTTTCTCCCATTTTTACATATGCTGAACACATGAAGGTATATTTACAAAGGCGAGCAGAAATTATCTGATCTTCCATTATCCTGAGATTGTGAGTCTTGGGATATCTGGCTGTTTTGATAATCTTAAAAGCAAATGTGGTATGAATTTTCAGAAGCAAGAGAGAGTATATCAGAGCAACACCCCCCCACCCCAATTTTACTGAAAAATAATTGATTTGTATTGTTTTTAGTTTTAGATATACAACATAATGTTCTGATATTTTGTGAAATGATTACCACAAGGACAATTCTTCTGCATTGATTTTTCATTAATTTTTTTTAATGGAGTGAATCTAGATTGATCACTCCCGAACAATTGGCCATTTCCTAAAGTGCATTTTGACCATATAACAGAGGCAGATATTTGCTCTAGTTATCTTCCTGCAGCATTGTGGTGTATTCCTTTTTTTTAGAAGCCCACTATTACCTCATGGGTCTGTCTGTAAATCCCTATAAAGATGTATATATAGGTGTGTATATATATAGATAAAGTTATATCATCTTAAATTTTTAAAAAACAGTGAAGAAACAACTATTTTCTTACTGCATTATCCATATGTGTTACAAGTCATGGAAGAGCTAAGTATATATTTGTAAATACAAGGTGAGGTGGACTTTAGGAAACTGCATGTTTTTACTATGAGCAAATCTCAGGTTCTTCCAGAGTTGTAATTTTACTCAACATTGTCTAAAAGACATGGTTGAGTTGCGGGAATAAGATCAAACAAAAAATACCTACCCAGCCCCATGAGAGATTTTTCAAGTGGAAAATGAGGTCTGTGGATAGTGTGGTTTGGAAATAGCAGGATTTGAGATGGTAGAAACTGAGATGTCAAGGAAGTTCATCAGACAACATGAGTATTGAGAATATTGAGAACTGCTTTGTCTAAGTTCTTAAGCCATGAAAGTATCTGATAGAACTTTTTTGGTTTGCACAGCTTTTGTTGGTGTAACAAAAATTTTCATATTTATGCCTGCTGTGTCCCAGGATCTGGACTGGCTACTTGTGCTTTCTCTCTTTTACTAGAATGTATTAATGTGAACTGATTGTATGTTCCTTAAAGAATGGGGTGAAAATAAACAGTTGACTTTCTTTGCTTGCTTATGTTTTTTATTATGGTTACATGACCCATCATTTTCTGTTTTGGTGTAGGAACTTAGTGATTTGGCCCGTGACCCTCCAGCACAATGTTCTGCAGGTCCAGTTGGGGATGATAGTAAGTAACTCTCAAGTTGATTTTAATGGCTAATTTCAAAAAAGCTTGTATGTGTTTAGATAACAACAGTTTTGTTTTGTATTTCCCTAGTGTTTCATTGGCAAGCCACAATTATGGGACCTGTAAGTATTAAGAATTAAAACATTCTGCTTATAATTAAAGGTTCAGCATTGACCGAGTTGTATTTAACTTAGTCTTATGTTTATTTTATTACATTGTAGTACTTTTGGGGAATTACCATTGTTGTACTATTTTTGAAAGGCATAACAGTTCAATGAATAGTTAATTGTTACATGTGCTATGTGTCTGTCCGTGTACTCAGGTTCTAGAATATAGTATCTCTGGCCTATCAGATATTTTTTTCACTTTATCCTAGTTCTCTTTCATAGGAATGTAAAGCGTTGTCATAGAGCTTCCTTTTACTTAGAGCCAATTAATTTAACTGGCTCTACCATCGTGTTACTCAAAGATCTTATTCCTTTTGCTGCTGAAAATCTAAGTTTTTATTGTATTATTTTGATACTTGGTTCTTCCTTAGTTTTTTTTTTTTTTTTTTTTTTTTTTTTTTTTTTTTTTTTTTTTTTTTTTTTTTTTTTTTTTTTTTTTTTTTTTTTTTTTACAAAATTTGAATATTTTTAGGTAGAAAGTGATATTTTGAATACAGCAAAATTCCTTTCTATCCTGGGTAGATAAGAAACTGTATATGTGGATAATTGAATATTCAGAATTATGGATACCACTAAGAATTTCACAGAATTAGAGCGCAGTAAAACAACCTGGGGTAAGAGTGTATCTTGCACAATACTTAATATTTTTTTGACTTGGAAGGCACTTTAGGATTTCTATTCTAAGGTATATGTATGTCTTAATCTGCACCCCTCCCTTTGGTGGTTTAATCTCAGCATAAATGTCAATAATGTACTTGGTGAGTTAGTGATCTATAGATGGATGTCTGTCATTCTTAAAGGAGAAATGCTCTTGGAAAATAAGTTTTTGTTCCGTAGTTCTGAGTTTGATAACTGTAATCTTCATTGCGATCCCTCACTGTGTGCCAGCCGTTAAGGATAGACATGGTCCCTCTCATTCTTTAGGGAACTTACCTACTGGGAGAGACAGGCAGTTAAAACAGGTGTGATAACGTGGGAAGTAAGTGATACATAAATGAAGTGCTTAGTGGGAGAAATTTTATGGGAAATCCATAGCAGGAATGATTGAGTTAGAGTAATTATGATGTTAGGACTTAAAGGTAAGGAGATTGTAAATCATAGTTAAACTTGGTGTAGTGGTAGTGGGGGATATTTAGCTTCTTAATTTGAAATCTGACTATATTCTAATTTAAGAAACTATTCAAAGTCAGAATTGTTCATTTCCAATTGTTTCAAGGCCTGTTTTTACTCTTGTAAATCTTACTTTGCTTTAAAAATGCTTCCTTTTATTTGGTCACAAGATTGTGTATTTAAAATAAATAAATCACATAGTTAACTCAGTGTGACTTTTAACCAATTTGGTCCTCGGAACATTTTAAAAGTTGGCTAACGTCACATAAAAAGCCAGACTAGACCTTCATTCCACAGCAGTAATGGCTTGGGATGGAGTAGCAGCTACCTCTCTTTTGTATACGGAGCTTGTGTCTCACACTATTTCTATCCACTCATTTTGCCTACCTTTTAGGCACTTGCATTTGTAATTTCTAGAATTTTCTCATTATAGATAACCCATTTTCAAAGTGTACGTAATGAAATATCCTAAAATTTGCACCAAATAAAAGCTCATCTTTGATCCAGATGGTGCTTTAAAATGACCTCATTATTAAAATTAGTTGTAAGTATTAATAAAGCGCTAAAGTATCTGTCTGCTTTCGGCTCTGGTCTTCTGGCTCAGGGTTCTGGGAACGAGTCCCCACATCAGCTCCTTGTTCATCGGGGAGCCTGCTTCTCCCTCTGCCTGCTGTTCCCCCTGCTTATGTGCGCTCTGTTTGAGAAGTAAATAAATACAAATCTTATAAAAAATAAATGTTCCCTGATTAACAAAAGCAAAAACTATAAGTAAGCACATGTTTGGATGCCAATATGCAAATAGCTAATCGTTATCCTTGTAGAGTCATCAATGAAATAAATCATTCTTAGTTTGGCTTTTGATTGCATTTTGTAATAAAACATTACAGTTTGATTAGATCACTAATTGCTTTATTTTGTGAGTGACATGAGCTAAAACATAGGGCCATTGGTCATATAACAATCGATAGATTTGCAGATTTGCTGAAAGAATAAATGGTGACAAAAGTACTTTTGCTTTGGAGTACTTAGGTCAGTAAAAGTGATTGGCAGTGCCACATAACTGAAGGTTCCTGACTTAAGGACTGGAACATCTAATTTAAGTTTTAGTACAGAGTTAACTATTGGATTTTAGCATTTTGTAGTCTCGAAGTGTTCTCGATCATTAAATTTATGAGGCAGAATGCTTTTTTTTTTAAGATTTTATTTATTTGTTTGACACAGAGAGAGATCACAAGTAGGCAGAGAGGCAGGCAGAGAGAGAGGAGGAAGCAGGCTTCCGCTGAGCAGAGAGCCAGATGTGTGGGGCTAGATCCCAGGGACCATGACCTGAGCCGAAGGCAGAGGCTTTAACCCACTGAGCCACCCAGGCGCCCCAGAATGCTTCTTTCTAATAACTGTTTGAACTGGCTTATTCTTTCCGAAGGTAGGGTACTTTGGAAGCACAAATACTAATAAAAATTAAAACTTCGAAGGAATTGACAGGGCCCTGCTGGCTGTGGGGGTTTTAAACTGGTGGTTTTCAAGTTTTTGGTTTTTTATATTAAGGGCAGTTCCCATTAACAATTGATGCAGTTAGGAGAAATTAACTCCTTATCTGATAGTTTATACACTTGATGTTTCTTTAATTGGAAATGGAACTGGCAGAAAGATAATTTGAAGTTACTTGGAGAACCACCCTGACTTCTACCTAATCTTTGATACAGCCATGGAAGAAGGTACCATTTTTGGGTAATATAACGTAACCAGCCTGAGGAGAATCACTTGCAAAAACCATCTGGTCAAATAATTGGTTCATAGATATTGTCTTACTGGTCCATAAGGGTTATTTTTCAACTATATTTTAAGTGTATTATGTCAGTTCCTGCAGAGGCTAATGATGTGTGAAAACTTCCCCTTTCGGTACCTTTTTAAGGAACTTTGTAGTCTAGAGGAAGAGGTAAATATAAGTTATATAAGTATGTTGGGTACTAATAACTGTTATATAGAAAGGTATAAAAGAAGGGCAACAAGCATATTGAACTAAATAAAGAGAAGGCTGTATTATCTTTTTAAGGATATTTAAACTTGAAATGGATGGTACAGTGTAGGTAAGGTCCTAGAGATGAAGAAGATAAGGATACAGATAAGAATATTTCAAGTGGGAGAAAAAGGAGATATATTAAATATTTTAAGTTCAGTAGGGAGAGCATATTCAGGAGAAGAGGTGGAAGTTGAGACCAACTACATTGGTGGGAAGGAGACCATAAAGCACCTTTTGCACTTTATCTTGAAAGCCGTGCTAGATTTCAAGCAGGAATGTAACTTGTGTTTTAGGACAACTTCAGCATTAGGGTAAGGGGTAAATTAGAAGAAAAAAACCAAAGTGAAGGCAGGAATATCAAAAGTAAGCCATTGATGTAATATAAACAAAAGATCATAAGATCTTGAAGGAAGGGAGATAGTGGCAGGCAGTGGGCATAAAGGAGAGGAAGCTAGTTTGAGATTTTAAGGATCTTTAATATTAATAACTACTTTGATCAGTGATGAGTTACTGGTTTGTGGTTTGAGTTTTGGACACAGGAGACATCTAAGGATAAATATTTATAGGCATTTGTATATGTATGTCCTGGAATTAATAACTAGAGAAAATAATAACTAGAGAATTAATAACTAGAGAAAAATTCAAGATTCAACCAAAATAAGTATGAGTCAGGAGATAGAAGCAAAAGATGGATCTGGGGGAATACCAAGACTTTATGATTGCTCTGGGGGAGGAATATTGACACTGAGAAGGAATGACTTTGGACTGATTGGAGTTAAAACCAGTAGAAGGTGTCTAAAGAAATCCAGTATAAATTCTGGATTTCTAAGACTTGGGTGAGGTTACAGATTAAAGTATTCTTCTTTGTTTTTCTTCTGTTGTTTTCTGTTTGCTTTCAGTTTATACTAAATTTGATAATAAAGCTTTGGTTTTTTTAGATAGCATGCTTTGGTTTGGTTACCTCTGGATCTTGTGGTTTTACCAGTTTTTCCTCTTTGAGTTGATGAAATTGTAGTGTTAAATTGTAACACTGAAATATTTTCATCCCTGAGTTCTTTTTTGAATAAGTGAAATGAAATTTGGCTTTCCCTAAATCTTACCATCAGATTGCCTTTATTCAGAAGCAGTCAGATACGGTCCTTCTGATTGTATGAAACTTGGAATGAAAACTCAGAACTTTGGTAATTTGGTTTTATAAAAACTTTTACTGTTTAGGAGTACCTTAAATGGTTCATTATACACTGTGTAAACATTTTTCATATTAGTCTTTTGTAAAACTATGCCATTTGAAGCATCTATTCCCAGTTAATGTAGCTGTTAACAAAGGAATGTTATTTAATTCAGATCATATTCTGTGGTTTATTTTTTTCTATACTTTCTATATGCTGCTTTGCAGTCTTAGTTTTTTTAATTTAAATTTTGTAGGCAATATGAAAAGACTGGAGTAAGAAGGACTCAAGTTGTAGTTCTTCGATTATACTAGTTATATGTTTCTTTGAACTTCATTCTTAATCAGTAAATTGGCATTTTTCCTTCAAGTTCCTGGTATGCTCTGTTCATTTTTCATAATGTTTGCAACATTTTATTGCATGTCTCTTCACCAGAACATTTGCCCATCAATATAAGAAATTGTTCTCTGTGTCCCTTATACATACCTGATCTGTAGAACAGTTAAGGTTTTTTTTTTTTAAGATTTTATTTATCTGTTAGAACGAGCAAGCACGAGCAGGGTGGGGGGCAGAGGGAGAAGCAGGCTCTCTGATGAGCAGGGAACCCGACGCGGGGCTCTCAAGGCTCCATTCCAGCACTCTAGGATCATGACCTGAGCCAAAAAGACACTTAACAGACTGAGCCACCTAGGAGTCCTAAGAACTGAGTTTAGATTAATTCAGTTATTGTTTAACTATTTTACAGAGGGCTGGGAATTAAATGAGCTGTATTAAAGTATCAGATCTGGAAAATTTTTTACTTTCCTGACATCCAGAATGGGCATAATAAAAGGCTTATAATTAGCACTGTCTGAAGTGGAGTGGAGTGGATGCTGGTAATAACTGAGTTTAAATTTTTAAAGACATCGCCAAGTGGCTTCTTTGCATATCCAGAAGCAGTTATGCCGTTATTATGTTTTACCCTAAAGGTTTTAATGAGGTCACTGTCTTTTGTCATCATTCACTGATCCATATTGACCAGTGATCTTCATAAGACCTGGGTTCCAGTCTTGGTTCTTACACCACAAATTATTCAAGTCCCATTTGTATCTAGCCGTAAAATGGGAATACAGTGTTATCTTTTTCCTAGTATTGGTTAAATTAAATGTAAAATTCTAGCAAGTTACTTACGTACTAACATTGTATAATATTTATTAAGAGAGTTCTTCATACTCAGATTATATAATAAGCAAAACAACAAAGGAAGAGTGATGCTGTAGCTTAAAAATGTCTGTTCTCTGTTGGAAGTGGGAGAGCAGTTCCACATTGTTTTCCAAATTTGTAATCCTTTTTATTGATTTGTTGTGGAGAATTCAGTATGGTTTTGAAAAAAAATCTTCCGTTGTTTTGGGGGTGCCTGGGTGACAATAGCTTGAACATCCAGCTCTTAGTTTCAACTCAAGTTGTGATCTCAGGGTCCTGGGATCAAGTCCTAAGTCAGGCTTCATGCTCAGCAGTCTAAGACTCTTCCCCTCTCTCCTGCGCTTGCATGCGCATACTTTCTCTCTCTCTCTCTCTCTCTCTCTCAAAACTTCAAAAAAAAATTGTGGTTTTAAATGAGAAATTTGAGGGATGTCTGGCTGAATCAGATGGAAGAACATGTGCCTCTTGATCTCAGGGTCATGAGTTTGAGCCCCATGTTGGGTGTAGAGATGATTTAAATGTTTTAAAAAATGAAGATTTTGAGGAGCCAGATGGGAATTAAAACTTGTTAAAAACCTATTTGGGGGCGCCTGGGTAGCTTAGTCGTTAAGCGTCTGCCTTCGGCTCAGGTCATGATCCTGGGGTCCTGGGATCGAGCCTGACACCGGGCTCGCTGCTTGGCGGGAAGCCTGCTTCTCCGAACTCTCCCACTCCCCCCTGCTTGTGTTCCCTCTCTCACTGTCTCTCTCTCTGTCAAATAAATAAACAAAAACAAACAAAACTATTCTGTTCTGCTTCTCCTGTTCAAGGTAGTTATAGGTTAACCTGCAATAGCCAACATTTTGGTTTGCCAAAGTGACAAGAGTGGTGTGTTAAGCCATATATGTGTATATGGCTGTCATATCAAATAAATATAAGATCTTTTTTCAAATTCAGGTTTGATATATAATACTGTATGTAGACCTTCTTGCTAAGTATACTTTTTCTTTGTGAAAATAAGGATCTAGAATATTTGGTTTCTGGTTAATTTTTCAGTTCTTTGGTGACTTAAATAAAATGGGAACTAAGTAAATAAGGAAGGGTTCATTGTTCTGTAAGAAATTTTGATTGTGGTGTTTTAGTAATGTGAACTGAACTGTGGAATGATTTGTATTCTCTTGCAGCATAAACAGGTAATCTTGTTTCATGTTAAAGAAATGCTTAGAAAAATATAAAAAAAGAAAAATGCTTAGAAAACAGAAATGTTACATGCATTATTTAGCATTGGTATTTTAAATATCAGAGTTAAACAAATTTTTCTTTTCACCAGAATGACAGCCCATATCAAGGTGGTGTATTCTTTTTGACAATTCATTTTCCTACAGACTACCCCTTCAAACCACCTAAGGCAAGTATTTACCCCCAAAATCCATTAGTAAATAAGATCTGTGCAATATTTCAGAGTAGAATATTCCTAGAAATCAGGGTTCTACATAAGTAAGGCTAAATTTGGGTATGTACATGTACTGAATAGGAATAATTAAGGCTAAATATATATGTATTGAGTCACTAATACAGAATGCTGACTTAACCTTTAGTTAAGAGAGCAGTTAGACCTGGATTTGAACTTTGTAAATTTGAACTTTGTAAATGGAGATAAGAACTGACTTATCCTTAATGTTGCAGGACTCCGATACATTATATGGAAGGTTTTTCCACTGTGTATTATGCTCATAGAGATTCGTATTATTAACCTTTGTAGTAGTAGACTTCAAATATTAGCTTCCTGTGCATTTGCCCATATTGTTGAAGCCTGTGCTGTGTTTGTTAGGATTCACATGGTCTGTCAGGGGGTTGCATTTGTATATATGACAATAAATCTATCAAAACTTAGAGTTGCTTGATGCACTGAGGTGACTGGTCAACAGTTATTAAAAGCATAAGGTCTTGACTTTCAGAACAGTTAACGGAAAGCAAACCTATATGAATTTAACAATAGAAATAATAAAACATTGGCACTTCAGCAATCTTTACAATCCCATTATAGGTGCAACGTAGTTACTTCAGATGAAACACTTTGGCGATCATTCAGATTTGTATTTTATGTACAATGGAAATGCAGTCTAAAACACATACTTTTGTAACTTGATACTTCTAAATGAGTTGGTCTGTAAATTTGGTTTACATTCTGAAGTTCCTTTATTTTTTAATGAATATTGATTACCGTTCACTATGTTCTTTTGATACTCCTGACATGGTAGAGCCAAAGTTAAGCTTCAGAATATGCCATCATATCATTAAATAGTAAAATTTTTGCCCCAAAGTTATATTTTTCATTTTAAGTAAAGAGAGGGAGGCCCTGGAAGATCTTGATCAGAATATACAAACCAGTTTCTGTAATTTTTAGTTTCTTTATATGTATAAGTAGGTTTTAGCCATTTGAGAGAGAGTGTCTATGTGTGAGACACCATATTGTAAGCCTTGCTTAAAAGTCTTCTGTTTCAGATTAGGATGCTTATTTTTACTTGGGAAAAATAACTAAACATTTTTATTTATTTTAGGTTGCATTTACAACAAGAATTTATCATCCAAATATTAACAGTAATGGCAGCATTTGTCTCGATATTCTAAGATCACAGTGGTCTCCTGCTTTAACTATTTCTAAAGGTAAAGTACTTTTAGAGAAAGAGTCCTGAGCTCCTCTGATTTTCAAATTAAAGGAGTTTCATTGGGGTGCCTGGGTGGGTCAGTCAGTTGGGCGTCTGCCTTGGGCTATGTGTTGGGGGTCCTGGGATCCCCAACACATAGTTGGGGTCCTGGGATCAAGCCCTATGTCGGGCTTCTTGCTCAGTGGGGAACCTCCTTCTCTTGCTCCCCCTGCTTGTGTGCTCATGCTCCATCACTCACTGTTTCAGTCAAATAAATGAATAAAATCTTTAAAAAAAAATTTCATTTTTGGGGCTACTTCCATTTTATGCCAGTATTTTGGTAAGAGGTGGGGAAGGGAAAAAAAAGTTACATCTATTTGTGCTTTTAGCAGTATTGATTAAAGACTTTGTGGGAAAAGGTTAAAATTCAAATTGGGATATAGGCATTATTTGCAAATAATAGTTCGGTTTCTTTAATAGATTTTTGTAGTATTTTTCAGTCCTAGGCCACTCATATCTCAACTCCCACTTCTGCATTTTATAAAATGATAGATCTGGAGTTTAATAGAGCTTTTAAAACTTGGTTTTCATTATAAGAAGATTCTGGTTTTGCATTCTTGTGTTTCTTACAGTATTTTTAAGGTAAAAAGGCCTTTAAAGCAACTTAGGTGGTGTGTTTAATAGATTGTTCCTACCTAGTAATAAGCTAAAATTACTAGAGTCTTCTTGGAAATGTCTCTAGAGTAATTCTGGTCTTCTACTTTTAATAAGGGTCCATTAGGTGTCATCTCAAATAGGTTATCCAGTCTCCACATGAATATCCCAGATAAGAAATTGAGTGCCTTCATCTTTTCTCCGTTTTGAATGACTCTGGTGGCTTTTGTCACACACACACACAAATGACCTACAACAAACTGCATAATGGGAAGTTTGCCTTCCAGTAAATTTTGTGTTTTGGTGTTGATGTAGCATTCCTTAGTACAAAAAATGAGAGTTTTTTACTGTTGCTAATTAAGACAGTGTTTCGGATATGTTTGTACAATGAATTTGAAATCACTCTTGGAGAAGAAAAAAATCAGTTTTGGTGAATGCTGCTGTAAATTCGAGTCTGACATAGTTTTAGATGTTTTTCACCTTTTTGGGATACATTCCAGTTCCCTTGCAATTAACACCACAGTACAGTACAGATACTATATAGATACAGTATCAAGAATATCTTAATACTAGGTTCCAGGTTTACCACTTTTGGAAATAAAGCTCAACACTATGTTTCTTTATATGTGCTCTCCTGCCTTTTGGGTTTAAAATTATATTTGCTGTAATACGTTACATTAGTACTGTTGTTCATGGTAATGTTATCTTTGAAGATTTTTATAACCACTCTGAACTTTTATATGTTAAAATTTTATAACATTTTGCAGTGTCTGGCACATAACAGGCATACAGATTGAATTAGATATATACTATGTAGTGCTTGATATCTTTCCAAGTTCGTATATTGAATAGGTCAAGGTAAGAACTAGAGTTGAGAAGGCTCAGTTAATAGAGCTAGATCTCCACATTCATTTAATCAGTACTGTTTATAAATTCAAGGAGACAAAACAGTGGAACAGTTGGAGTTTTTGTGAAACTCCCTTGAGTGTAGGGCAGAGAATGAATTTTTCTTTTTTCTTTCCTTTTTAAATATTTAAGTAATCGCTACTCTCAACATGGGGCTTGAACCCACAACCCCCAAGATGAAGAGTCACACTCCTGACTGAGCCAGCTGGCTCCCAGAGAATGGATTTTTTTCATCAGGCCTAACAGCTGAGAATAATACTGCACAGGTGTTCCTGCATAAGCTTTGCTATTATTTCCTCCCTTCATAGTACCGAGAAACTCCAGTTATTTAAATTTTAATGCCACTTTTAAAAAATTATTAATAAACTGATAAAGCATCATTTGAATATCTGAGAACTCCTGAGTTGGGCAGAATTTTTTATAGCTAGTCAGTACTAAATTTGATCCCAACAAAGCTGTTTTTAGCATTCCTTATCTACTAGGAGTTTATCTTCTATGAAGCAAAATCTCTATACAGACTTGTTTCATTGACCTTAAGATACAGGCTAAAAAATATGTTGAGGATTGAGGTTTTTTAATAATATGATTTTAAATATACTTTTATTTGTCCAAATTCCCAATGCTGGGTAACAGACTTTTTTTTTTTTTTTAATTTGCAGTTCTTTTATCCATTTGTTCACTGCTATGTGATCCAAACCCAGATGACCCCCTAGTGCCAGAGATTGCACGGATCTATAAAACAGACAGAGATAAGTAAGTATATAGTAGTTTAAGGAAATAATATAAAGAGTGATTTAATGAGCTAGGCTTACACTCTGTTGTAAGTTGTGGCAGTGCCAAGAAGATTTGATGATTTATTTCTGATAAGATAATAGTTAAAGTGTACAGAAAGGTAGTTTTTGAAATGGGATTTTTTTTTTTAATAGTTTTTAGTTTATGTGACAGTGAATAGCCTGTCTAAAATGTTCTATTTTTCTAACATGGTCATTGCTTTGTCACTAAGTTTCTGGGAAGAAAGCAAAAGTTTTCTTTACCCCAATTACATTTTTGAAACAAATACTGATACTGTCATAAAAATTTGATCTGAATTTCTCAAATATTTGAATTATCTTTGTGTACAACTCCACCATTATAACTTTGTTGTATGTTGTAATTAACGCTAAGTATACTTGTTCAATTAGGTACAATAGGTTAGCAAGAGAGTGGACAGAGAAATACGCTATGTTGTAGGGTAAGAGGATCTGCACTCTATGGTGCGCTTATTCATGGTACTGCCAGCACTTGAGTGCTGCATGTTTTAAGGCACTGTATTAACTAACAAAAGGTAACATGTGACAGTTTTTTGAAAACTGTACAGTTAACTGCTTGATCTCTGTTTAGTGTGAAAGTATACCCAGTAGTCGTCATTGCTTGAGAAAATTTTTGCATGGCAAAGCAGTTATATATAGCAGTAGTAAGAAATTAAAGTTTAAGTAGTATCTTTTTCAAACTACCATGGTATTTACATTCTACATTTGGTATTTTAACCTTTATACCAGTACAATATGGAATGTGGTGATTTAGTTGAAATTTGGCCCAGAAAAAATAATATAAGGGGAAAACACTTTTTTAATAAAGCCTATAAGCATCTAAACTAAATGTTCATTACTGACAAGCATGCATTAATATCAGCTATACTTTGTGTGGCTCCGTGTATGCTAAATGAAACCTTTGTTTCAAAGTGCTGGCTTTTTGAGAGGGTGTCTTTAAATGAAGTAACCATGAATGGTAGAACTTCTGTATGCCAAAGTTTAGAAAAATGGTTGAACTATGTTTAGTTCTTGGTTTGAAATGAAGCTAGTTAATATTTTACAAAGTGTAACCAGAAATACAAATCTAAAAGTTCTCTTGTGCCCTTTGATGTATATTTATTTCTTAAAGTTCTCACTATACTTTTTGGTAAGTAGCCTGTGGCATGGATGTAATACAGGGAGAAATTGATAGCATTTGTCTATTGGTGATGTTCCTCAGTAATAAATAACCTTGCTCGTGTGTGAATTATCTGTTGATCTTTTAAACAGATGCCCCCAAATTGTACCCCTAATGGAAATTCCCATTTATCTGGTCTTAAGTGGGGCTTGTTAGCTCGAGTCACCACCCTTTCTAAAAGTAACACATAAGTGTTCTAATTAACACGTACATACCAGTCCCACCCACATCCCTCTTGAAAATTGCTTTTTTTCACCCTCCCCAGTGTCTAATCTTCTACCTGTGCTTAACTCTCAAAGGTATTTCTGATACTACTCAAGCTCTAGTAATTTCTCAAGGTATAGGATTCAGATAAAATTGTTTGATTTTGATGGAAATTTTGCTTTGGAAAGTTTGCTTTGATGGAAATTTTTATAGATGTTCAGAATCTGTTGCGCTCTGACATAAGTCCATGATAAACTGTAAAATATTTTTTTAATGTTAAAATTTGTTGGAATGGATACTAATTACAGAATTTCTAATAGAACATTTAACTCAGTGGTAGGGGAGAGGAAATTGGTCTTTGATTTTTGTTAGCCTCCCCAATTTCAGTGCCACCTTATTGTGTCTGTTAAAATACTTTCAGTGTATTGGAACATTGTATTAGAAGCATAAGGCTTCCATTTCCCACGTTGCTTTTTTTTCCTACTTGGCTTAATTCTAATCATAACCATGAGAGATGACTCCATGATGAGTCTGGAGGTAAAACAAATCTTTCATTTTAAGTATTAAGAATTCTTTAACTTTTTAAGTAACATCTTCTTTATTTACAGGTACAACAGAATATCTCGGGAATGGACTCAGAAGTATGCCATGTGATGCTACCTTAAAGTCAGAATAACCTGCATTATAGCTGGAATAAACTTTAAATTACTGTTCCTTTTTTGATTTTTCTTATCCGGCTGCTCCCCTATCAGACCTCATCTTTTTTAATTTTATTTTTTGTTTACCTCCCTCCATTCATTCACATGCTCATCTGAGAAG
>PISX010013396.1:0-56956 GCA_004024625.1 Mellivora capensis | reverse complement strand
ACTCCCTTCTCCTCTCCATCTCCCCATGTCTTCCGTGTTATTTGTTATGCTCCGCAAATAAGTGAAACCATATGATAATTGACTCTCTCTGCTTGACTTATTTCACTCAGCATAATCTCTTCCAGTCCCGTCCATGTTGCTACAAAAGTTGGGTATTCATCCTTTCTGATGGAGGCATAATACTCCATAGTGTATATGGTCCACATCTTCCTTATCCATTCGTCCATTGAAGGGCATCTTCAGATGTGGAGAACAGGGAACCCTCTTACACTGTTGGTGGGAATGCAAGTTGGTGCAGCCACTCTGGAGAACAGTGTGGAGGTTCCTCAAGAAGTTAAAAATAGAGCTTCCCTATGACTCTGCAATTGCGCTACTGGGTATTCACCCCAAAGATACAGATGTGGTGAAAAGAAGGGCCATCTGTACCCCAATGTTTATAGCAGCAATGGCCACAGTCGCCAAACTGTGGAAAGAACCAAGACTGGTTCTTGATTTGTTTGAAATCCTCTTTGCTTGGCAAATTGATAGGAATGAATTACTTTGAGGACAAACAGTACTGTATGATCTACCTCAAGCACTTAAAGACGAAATATAGATATCTTTTAGGCCATAGACAATATAAGTTACACAGAAATGAGAATCAAAAATGTATATAAAGAAATAATAAATATTCTAAAGGTGACAGGAACATGGAGTGAAGTACAGTAGAACATGGGGTTTGGATTTTGTAGTGTCAATAATTCTTTCAAAAGAAAGAATTGAACTGAATTCAATTTACTCCTCCGTCCTTACCATGGTGGGGGATTTTCACTCCCCTCCTCATGAAATAACCTGGGGAGATGGATATGGAGTAAACTCTTCTAGTTTCTCTTACAACCATTTAACCAAGTTTTGACCATTTGTGGAGCTAGGTTGGTTGGTGAGAGTCTATCATCCTATAGCTGTAGTCTCACCAGAATGTGGAGCTGATACATTAAAAATGCTACTATTGTCTAGGATGTCTCGTCTGCTTCTTCTTGGACTTGTGTTTAAATGGACTGTGCTTTGATTGTATTTTCAAATTCCAGAGGGGATAAAATTTCCTGAGCAGCAACTCTGTGGAGCATGGAGGAAGCAAACGACTTCTCAGCTTCTTCATCTACTGGTAATAAGTTAATTAAGGTAAACTAAGTTGCTTCTTCTGATCTCCATTCTAGCTGAAAAATAGGAAACCTTACCCCATTCTCTTATCCAGTTGTTAGAGAATCTTGCATTTGAGAAGTATGGAAGAGGTTTACTTGACATTTCCCTGACACCACTAATAAAACTGACACTTAGATTGTTTTTTGTTTCTTGGGTTTTTTTCCCTGAGGACAGAAATAGTAAGCAAATAACATCTTGATCCTCCAACAATTAAATAATGCAAGTTGCCACTTATTGAGTATGTATTACGTATCAGTTTTACATATCACAAGCTTTACACACATGCTTCTAATTCGAGCAACTAATAACATCTACATTAGGTAACATGCCCCAAGTCAGATGGCTATACAGAATCTGAACCGTAACTTAAAATTCAATTTAGTAGCTCTAATATCCTTAGCTTCAACAAATAATAAATGTCTCCCAAATATCCCTTACTATTTCTCTCAAAAACTTACTAGAAGACTTCTGATCAAATTGAAGATTCTACAGAAGTGCTTTGTCATTTCTCCCTCGCAAACATCACAATGATTTAAAAGTACAAAAAGACAGAACACCAAATGCCAAGAGAATGGATAAGAAGGTAAGAGGCACAAAATTTTGGAAAGTAGGAAGCAGACAGAAAGATAGTAGCTGACTTATCAGACTCATGAAGGTTGAATCCTGAACTGAGTATGAGGGCAGCCAAGAATCAAGCCTGTGCATGTGGAAGAATTCAAGGAAACTCAAGAATTTGTGGCGCTGGACTTTGGAAAGTTTGGGGTGTGGATGGGACTGAAACAAGGAATTGAGTTCGAACTCTGGACTAGACTCTGCAGTTGGGTAGTAATCTCTCTTCCTATCCCAGCAGACAACTAGATGTATGTTCTCTAAAGAGACTGAACCAGAGACTCTGGTCTTGGGATCACTGAGCAAAGCTGAAGGGCAGGAGTGACTACTGTCTTGCTCTTTGATCAAACAAGCCCACATCACCAGATACTTGAGGGAAAATTTCTGGTCTGAAAGAGACCAAAACAACAAAAAGTAAAAGGATATCAGAGGCAAGAAAAATAATGCAGGGAGAAAAAAAACATCTCAAAAACAATGCCCTCTCCACAGAAATAAGAGAAAGATAAAGCAAGAGTATGCATCTACTAACAAAAGATTTGCTCTTCATAAAATGAAAGCTTTTGAAATTAAAAATAAGTGGACAGAAATAAAATCAATAGAAGGCTTGAAAGGTAATACTGAAAATCTCTCTCAGAAAGTATAAAATAAAAAGAGAAGAAACTAGGGGGGAAAGAGAAGAAAAGGAGAGCCACAGGGAGGAGAACAGAGAAACCAGAGGAGAGAAATTTCAGGGTCATTCTTCCCTTTTCCTGAAGAATAGCACAAAATTACAGCCAAATGGCTCCATTGTCCTGTCCTGTAGAATCTACAAGGTCAGAAAGCCTTTCTTCCTTTTGTCCCATCTCTCCTTTTAGTTAAAGCTGGCAGTGTTTCCACGGATCAAATCCTATCTCTAGGTCTGGCTTCTGAAGTGGCTCATTAAATTCATGGTTCACATCCATATTAATTTCCTTATCAAGTGGTTGTCCACCACACCCTTCAGAAGAAGTTCTCTCTCTAGTTTATGGCTTTTGGGTTTTCCTGGGTTTTTTTGAAATATAAATAGGCTGAGAATTTTCTAAATTTTTCAGTCCTGGTCCCTTTCACTAAACAATTTCTTCTTTAATTCATCTTTCTCATCTTACAATCTTTTATAGCAATCAGGAGGAACGGGGATGAGTCTTCAACATTTTGCTTAGAGATGGTCTCAGTTAAATATCTCATTTCATCACTCACAAGTTCTGCTCTCCAAAAAAACACTGGAACAAAAGTTTTACATTTCTTTCAGTTTCTAATAACATGTTCTTCATTTCCACCTGATACCTCATGAAAATGACTTTAACATCCATATTTCTACCAACATTCTGATCATAATTATTTATCACACATTCTCTAAGAAAATGAACGCTTTCTCTCTAGCTTTCCTCTTTCCTTGGAGTCCTCACCAGAATCACCCCTAATGTCCATATTTCTACCAAAAGTCCCCTCGTGGCAATCTAGACTTTTTCTAGCTGAACTCAAAACTCTTCCAGCTTCTACCCAAAGCTGCTTCCACATTTTTAGGTATTTGTTAAAAAGCGGCGTCTTACTTTTTGCTTCCAAAATCTGTCTTACTCCTCTCGAGCTAACATAACAAAATACCACAGACTGGATGGCTTACAAAACATAAATTTATTTTCTCACAGTTCTGCAGGCTACAAGTTCTAGATCTGGCAGGGTTGGTTTCTGGTGAAACCCCTTTTCCTGGCTCGCAGATGGTCACCTTCTCACTACATCCTCACTTGGCAGAAAGAAAGAGAAATCTCCTCCTCTTCTCCACCAGTCCTGTTGGATTAGGGCTGCACTCTTTGGAGCTCATTTAGCCTTAATTACTCCTAAAATCTATCTTCAAATTACAGTCACATTGATGATTAGGGCTTTAAATACTAGAGGACAGAAGTTTCTAAGAGAGATGCATCCAAACATCTATCTCTATCTATATATACATATACGTACATATACAGACACATATATACATACACAAATTTATCTATTTATCTGATAGATTATCTGAGTAATGTGAATATAAAAGTTAGAGATACATTCATCTGGCAAAGAGTTTAGGGACAAATTAGTGCTATGCGCACAGAAAACTAAACAAAAAAAATGGGACCATTACTAAATCCAGGGGCGTGGAGGGGAAAGGCTATATTTCCCCATCCCCCAAAAGGGAAATTCAATCATAATACATACATTACTCAGGTATAAATAATGTTCATTTAGTCATAATTGTGTAAACACTCAACTTGTTTTCAGATCTCAAATGCAGATGGCTGAGGTAACCACACTCTTCAATCCCTGGCTCACCAGTATTGGGCTTGGTGCAGCACCTCTCTTATTTGTATGTTCCCCTTATTTCCACTTTCCCCATATACAAACACTGATATGTTTGAAGTATATCATTTCATTTATGCATTCTTTCAAAATGTGGTATTATTTGCATATATTTTTAATTTACAGAAGTTGTATTTTGCTATATATCCTACTCATTTTATCACCTTTTTCACTCAGCACCATTTTTTAGATCTATGTCTATTGCTGGGTATACATCTAATTCATTACTCTTACTTCACAAGTATATTTCTTATGTACTTATGTAGCCACCATATGTACTTATCTGGTCTGTTATTGATCAACAGCTCTATTGTTTACAACTTCCTGATACCTCAAAGGAAACAGGGAACTTCTGTAGGGTGCACATCTTGAAGTGCAACAGAGTTGACTAAGTAGTGATAGAGAACCGCCTAGAATCGTTAACCTGGTCTACATGCCCACCAGTGGTACTCTGCACATCTTGTACTGCCATGTACCTCCCATCCCTTAGTACTACCTAGCTTTCCAATTATGGTCAATTTAATGACAAATAGTAGTATTTTAATGTCTGTTTTTCTGATCACCAATAAGTTTAAGCATCTCTTCATCTGTTCATTAGCCACTTGGTTTTTTCTTTCTTGAATTACCTATTCATACCTTGGCCCATGCTTTTAACTGCTTTCTTATCTCTTTTTTTTTTTTTTAAGATTTTGTTTATTTATTTGACAGACAGAGATCACAAGTAGGCAGAGAGGCAGGCAGAGAGAGAAGGGGGGGAAGCAGGCTCCCTGCTGAGCCGAGAGCCTGATATGGTGCTCGATCCCAGGACCCTGAGATCATGACCTGAGCTGAAGGCAGAGGCTTAACCCACTGAGCCACCCAGGTGCCCCATCTCTTCTTTTCTGGATTTGTAGAAATTCCTATTATAGTCTAGAACTTTGTCTCTTTTAATTTAGAGAACTAAGCAAACAAGAACACGAGAACATAAGACCACTAATAATCCCTTGAAAACTAAAAGTTACACAGGAAAGGAAATTTAATCAAACTCATTACATGACTGAGATGAAATAATATTTGCATAGTCATAATAATATAAGCACTGCATCCTAATCTAACAAAAATTACTACTATAAAGATGGAAAGAGGAAAAGTGAGTGGAAGGAAGATGTAAAGATAAAAGCTAAATTTCATCTTTTATGTTAGGAAGATACTAGAAAACTCTTATGGGTTGAGTCACTCCCCGCTCCCTCCATGAACCATCCACCTTGGGGCCAAAAAGCTATGCTAAAGTTCTAACTCCAAGTACCTCAGAATGTGTCATTATTTGAAAATAGAGTCTTTAAGATGTAATCAAGTAAAATTGAGGTCATTAAGTTGGGCTTTAACCAATATGACTAGCGTTCCTATAAAAAAGGAGGAATTTCGACACAAACATGATGCACAGAGAGAAGTCTGTGTGCAGAAGACACTGTGAGAAGGTCATGTGAAGGTGAAGACAGAGATCAAGGTTCTCCTTCTACAAGCCAAGGAACTCAAAAGATCACCAGCAAACCACCATAAACTAATACATATGGAACAGATTCTCCCTCATAGCCCTCAGAAGAAACCAACCTTGCTGTCACCATGATCTCAGACTTCCAACCTCCAGACTACAGAATATTAATTTCTGATGTTTAACTCATCAAATTGTGGCATTTGTTAAAGCAGCCCTCAGAAATTAATGCAAATAGCTAAATGGATAGATAAGTAAATAAAGAAGTAGCAGCATACATATGATGTTCTTTAAACATGGAGGCAGCCATTAATGTAACTGATTACCTCTGAGAAGTGGGAATGGGAATAAGGATGGGGATGGACGAAGCAGGAGATTGCTGTTTTCCATTTTAAGTCATGCAAAACTATTTTATTTGAACTATGTGTACTTGCAACTTTTATAAAATACATCTTTAAAAAGCTATCTTGCCATGTTTTAAGGAAGATAAGTTTCTGTATTTTTTTTCTACTTTCACAGCATCAAAGATGACTTTTTGTTCTACTAAGAAAATGCTGGTCTTTAAGTTTCAAAGTGCTTTGTTGTAGGGTGTCGTGGTCTGGTATAATATTGAACTAGTCTTGGACTGGGGCCTAAATCCCAGTTGTTATTAGCAGACAAAAGCATTTACATTTCAAGAGTTTGGATGGTAAGCAGCAGAGCATTATGGAAATACAAACTTCAGAGAAAGATCAAAAGGGGTCTAAGTCCAAATGCCCATTCTTATTAAGTCATATGGCCTGAGGCAAGTCAGTTTAAACCTCACCACCTCAATTTCCTCATCTGTACAATTGGATAATAAAACAGTACTTCATGGGAATTTTAATAAGAAACACTTAGCACAATGACAGGCTCATGATAAGCACTGGATAAATGGTAGTCACATGGTTATGATATCCATATTAAGAAGATTTTCTGTTCTTTGCAACTATATATTCAGTCACTAGTCCCTTCTACTTCCTCATCCTTCAATCTTGATTTCAATCATTTGTCAATTTTGCTCTCTGGTTAGATGATGATATAGAACAAAATCTCTGGTTTTAAGTCCTACATCTGCAACCTACTTGAGCTCTGGCAAGTTACTTAAATTTTCTCAGCCCCAGGCTCCTCATCAGGTTAAATAATATCTACTGTCATGATTAGGTGAAATAATGAACATGGAAATGTTTGATGCAACAGCTAGCAGAGTTCAGATGCTCGATGTGTGATGGCACAAGGCAAGCTGACAGGCAAGTCCACTTCCCAGCATATAAAATTAAGTAATATTATATAAACACAACACCCGATATTTTTTAGCTATTTCACAAAAACACTTTGTGAATATTTAAGAGCCAGCTCCACTCTTCAAGAGGACACTTAAGAGACAGGAGTTGTAGATAGAAGACATCCATGAATACCCAATGCCTTTGCTTCACAAAATGCCACAGAATTAGATTTAAACAGTATTCTAAGCAGAGCAAATTGTCCAGATTATTTTAATTGAATTAATTTCCAACGAAATCCAAAAGTTTGCAGTATAGGACAGTCCTGTCCAAATGCAAGGTAGTATGAGTGAGCTGTAGTACTTAAGAAACCTGTGGTAAAGCTTTAAACAGCACATTTTTGTTGAAGTACTGCCCACGTTTCTGAAACAATTCAACTTATAAAGCTTCAAATTTACAAAACATCTAAAACCCCCACCACTAAGAGATTCTCAGACTTCTCAATGAATTCCATCCAACAATGATCTGATTTACAGAAATCTGCCTGGCACATACATCTTCAGGAACACAGCCATTGCCCACATGAGTAACACTCACAGACCAAGATTTCCCCTGCCTTGATGCCCATTACCCAAGTGAGTAGGGGCTGAGTTTAAATCACCAAGTCCCTGCCAGAATAGTCTCCTTCCCTCTTGCCCTCATCACTGCTGTGGTGTCCTGTCAGGGAGAAGATATAGGGCTCTCTAAATAGTTGAGTTCAGCAATCTTCTAAAATGCTGATGCATCTACCTTTGCTAAGTGAACACAATACTTCTGTGACAACCTTCCATAATCCAAGAAGCAGCTCTCTTAGGTCAGCAGAGGTGATAGTGGTTCCCTGTCAACCTGGAGAGATGACTCCAAATTTTCATTCTTTACTGGGAAGAATTTGTTCCCTTTTGTGTTTGGATAAAATCCATACCTTAGTACAAAGCACTGAAAGGCATCACTGCAACCTCTTTTCCCTATGTCTCTTCAATGCCTAGGACTATATACCCACACGTGGGCTTGATGGCTCATTATACAATATGGTAAGCCACTGAGCACATTCAAATTGGTTTTGATGGTCTTGTCCATCAGATCAAATTCAACCTTACATTGGCCCATCACAATAGTAACAAAGATATAGTTAGTCCTTTTTGGTTTACAAGGCACCTTGATATACTTCATATCATTGGTTCTTTCCAGATGTTATATTAATATTGTCAACTTCACAGTATAGATAGGGAATTAAGTTTTTGAACATGGTCCTTTTTGTCTATGATCCTCCCCAAATACTGCATTTCAGATCAATCAGCTTGTTGGAGATGTGAGCAGAGCAGAGCAAAGCCATGTGTCTCCTGTCAAGGTACATCCAGGTCCCAGTCACTCCTTTATCAGCCACTGAAGCCCAGTGAACATTCCGTCCTTGCCCACATAACAAAAGCGTGCATGTCTATTTAGGAAGAAAGAAGGCAAAACCCAGCAGCACAGAGCTGTGAAAGCTCAGGCGACACATCGGCCTCCTGTGTGAAATCAGTTACACTTTAGTCGTGACAAGAAATGACATTTGTTGAGCATGTACCATGTGCCAGGTATTATATTACTCTCCATGTATTATCTCATGCAATTCTCAAAACAAACCAATGTGGTAGTTGCTATTATCATGCCCATTTTCAAATGAGCGATGTATTAATTAGGGTTCTCCAGAAGCAATAGGATATTCGATATCATGATATTGGACTTATCATGAGGGACTGGATCACACTATCGTGGAGACTGAGAAGTCCACGATCTGCCACCTGCAAGCTGGGGTTCCAGGAAAGCCAGTGGTGTAAGGTCAGCCCAGACTGGAAGGCCTGAGAACCAGAAGCTGTAATGTATGAGCACAGAAGATGGAAGTCCTGGCTCAAGCAAGACAGCAAATTTGCCTTTCCTCTGCCTTTTTGTTTTATTCAGGCCCTCGATGGATTGATGATGCCCACCTGCACTGGGAGGGTAATCTTCTTCATTCCGTCTACAGACTCAAATGCTCATCTCTTCCAGAGATAACCTCACAGACTCACCCTAAAATAATGGTTTACCAGCTGTCTGGGTGTCTTGTAGTTAACACACACAATTAAACATCACAAGGAAACAGAGATTAAACTGCTGACTCAGATAGCTGATGCCACACCAGGGCTCCAAATGTCCCTGCTTCACTGTTCCCACCAATACCCAATCTGCCTCATACCCTTTCTAAAAACAAAATGCTGCAAATGGCTCTTGACAGTCCTCCAATACCCCAACCCAAAGTTGATGTGCCCTTACACTTGGAAATTAGGAGTTCTCAGAGGAAATTGGGAACATCTGCCCATCGTCATTCACTAGTCACAAAATCAACAGTCCATTACAATGCTACTGCCTGTTATTTCATTTTAACCAACTTGGCTTTTTGTAGCACAAAATACTTCTAAGGATAGACAGATTTGAGAACATCTTCTTTTCCGCTCACAGGTTTCAAAATTCCCCTGACATTTAGTTTGTGATTTAACATCCCAAAGCTAGATGTGCCTACACTGTGCAGAAGATTTAAAACTGAACGAAACAGTTCCTGTCCTTAGGGACTGCACTGAGAAGTGACAGGCAGGACACTACCAACTATAATACAGTAAGTGCAACATTAACGGTGGTGCTTTGGTGACCAAGAATAAGAAAAAAGTAATGTATCCATTGCAAATGGCAGGGCTACGACTCCATCAAGATGGTGGTATTTGAGCTGGGCTTTAAAGAAGGCCTAGGAGTCTACCATGGACTCAAGGGGAAGGGAAGGGCATCCCAGGCAGAGGCATAGGCAAGGAATGACTGAATCATAAGGGTTACTGAATACAGTAGAGGGCATGTCTCAAACAAAGACAGCAAACAGTGGCAGGGGAACAACTGTGAAGAACCCTAAATTCGTGATGATAATGAGATTTGCGTAGTATCTCATAATTTGGTGCTTTTACTTTCACTTGATATTTAATTAACCCTGTAGAGTTTTTACTATTTTCTACTCTTTCCAGAAGGTAAGAGAGGTTAGGTACAAGTCCTCACAGTCAGAACTAGAAACTTTATAGTCTTGGGCCTATAAATCCCATACTCTAATACTTAAAAGAAAAAGAAAAAGAAAAAGAAAAAAAAACAAAAACAGACTGCCATAGGAGGTTGGAAAGTGCAGGGAAGAACCAAGGGGAAGATCTCTCTGAAATGTTCGAACTGACCTGAAATCCATGCCCTTAGTTGTCTGTGCTCTGAGGAAAAGAGCAAAGGACCAGCAGCTACCCACCATAAGCCACTCCTCCTAACTCTTCCTTGAAAGTTCTCTCCAGATCTATGGTGCCTCTCTCAAGAGTGGTAGCTGCTGAGAATGAAATGATGGAATGTTAGGGTGCCTGGTGGCTCAGTTGGTTAAGCGACTGCCTTTGGCTCAGGTCATGATCCCGGAGTCCCGGGATCGTGTCCCACATCAGGCTCCCAGCTCCATGGGGAGTCTGTTTCTCCCTCTGACCTCCCCTTTCATTCTCTCTCACTCTGTCTCTCTCTCTCAAATAAATAAAATTAAAAAAAAAGAAATGATGGAATGTGATGGAGATGGAAAAAAAGGCTGAATTCAATTTCAGTATTTCCTTCCTTAGCAACTTCCTTCCTTTAATTTGTGCATGTAAAGTTGGTTCTAGCAAGGTTTTATGTTTATATTATTTATTTACTTATATATTGCCTCATCCCAAATAATCTGAAACCATTCTATGTGGCAAAATACTCATTTAAAAACCATGAGAGAGAGAGAGAAAGGAAGGAAAGGAAAAAGAAAAAAAGAAAAAAGAGAAAGTGAAAGAAAGGTAGATTACATTAGAACATTAAAGACAAGACAAGAGAAAAATGGAGTATGATTCAGTGGGCAATGGGATCTCTACCACAGTTCTGTTTAAGCTGGAAGTTTAGCTCCAAGCTTCCTGGTAGACAAAGCAAAAATGGGAAACCTAATGTGTAAAATGCCCTTTTGACCACTAGAAGAAAACATATAAGCTCCTCAGTAGAAGCCAGTATCTCCTAGGAATTAATTGTAAAATGAACTTTTGGGGGGGCGGGGGGCACCTGGGTGGCTCAGTCAGTTAAGCATCCAACTCTTGATTTTGGCTCAGGTCATGATCTCAGGGCCATGGGACTGAGACTCCACTTGGGGCACACCATGCTGCTGGGCATGGAACCTGCTTGAGGTTGTCTCTCTCCCCCCTCTTCACCTCCCTAATAGAGGTGTACACACATTTTCTTGCTCTTAAAAATAAAAAAATAGGGGCACCCGGGTGGCTCAGTGGGTTAAAGCCTCTGCCTTCAGCTCGGGTCATGATCTCAGGGTCCTGGGATTGAGCCCTGCATTGGGCTCTCTGCTCAGCAGGGAGCCTGCTTCCCTCTCTCTCTCTGCCTCTCTGCCCACTTGTGATCTCTGTCAAATAAATAAATAAAATCTTAAATACTACTATTACGAATAATAAAATAATCTTTTTTCACATGAAGTGTGCTACAAGTAGATCTGAGAAATGCAGCAAGTAAGATCAACAATGAGAATCTGCTTAGTGCTGTAAATGCAGTAGAGAGTGTCACTAGGCAGCTCAGGAGTCTTAGCTTCCATCAGTACATATTTCTTCCTGTTTCTCAGAGCACGCTGCCCTGGCGCTCTCCCTCTCTCTCCCTGCCTCTTCCTCTGGGGAC
Source organism: Mellivora capensis (assembly GCA_004024625.1). Taxonomy (NCBI): domain Eukaryota; kingdom Metazoa; phylum Chordata; class Mammalia; order Carnivora; family Mustelidae; genus Mellivora; species Mellivora capensis. The sequence goes on along the minus strand of PISX010013396.1, from coordinate 45,352 downwards.
TCCTCCTTGCCTCAGAGGGCATCTCACATTGGATGGCTGCTTTTTCTCCCACTTGTCGGGAACATATTTTTCAAATTAGCACTTGGGAGCTTTGAGGAAAACCCTGACATTGTTGAGAAGAGAGTGAGAGCCCAAGGAAAAAAAAAGAGAGAGAGAGAGAGAGAGAGAGAGAAAGGGAGGCCTGTTTTTTTTTTTTTTCTCAGCTTGTTATATATTTGTAATACAAGCAAAGAAAAATAAACATCCAGATTCTGCAACGGATACGGAAGTTCCCTGGCTTGGTGTGGTACCAAAGCTTGGTCTTCCCCCAAACCCACTGCTCTGTCCAAGCAGGGAGTCGTTCCTCAGCCTGAAGAGTATGGCATGGCCTCCTTCCCCACCCTCCCACTCCCTGTCTTCATTATCATGTTTCCCTGTGGATGGACAAGAAATGGATGGACAATACATGACGAGAATACCTTACCCAGCAAGCCACATCCGTTCCTAGTTTGTGACCGGTGTCTGCTTCTGAGGCTGCACTTCTAACTCCGTGAGATGCCTCCTATCTCCTGTGAGAAGGAGGCGAGCTCAAGAGGCCCAGCTGATCATCATTAGCAAATGGGCCAAAGCGTTCCTACCAGGACCTTCCACCTGGCCTCCCTACTGCCCCCTACGAAGACGGTTCCCCATCTTGACTAAGGACTAAAAATAAAAAGGGCAAAAAGGAGGCTTTCTCTGACAAGAAGCTGGCAATAGATTAAGAGAAGTGATTTCTTCATCTAGATCAGGGTCCAGCAGAGTAGAGTAGTGGAGGGATTTTGGAGCCCCAAGACTCCTGTTTGAATCCTGACTCGGGCAACTGCCTGTCATGTCCTGGGGCAAGTACTCTTACCTCTTTGGACCCCAGCTTCGTTCTCCATAAAGTGAGGATAAATGCCTCGGTAGCTGTAGAAATTGAGAGGATATTTGGGAACATGAGTTAGCCGCTCATCAGTATGCAAATTCTAGTTGTTATTAGTATAGGAAAGTGTTCTTTCTCATAAACCCGAGCAGTTGACAACAGAAGATCTGGGCTCCAGACACCCCCAGCCCAGAGCGTCTGGAGCTAATGTGTACAGGCTGAGTTGTTTTCAGCCAGTCCGTCACCCTACCTGAGCCTCAGTTTCCTGCAGTGGAAGTACTGACAACGGAAATCGCCTCAGAGCGCAAGGCCTCTGTGAGAATCAAGGGACACTGACTGTCAGGAAGTACTCTGACAACTGGAAAATGCTAGACAAATATTAGTCGCTAATATCATTAAGGAACAGCCTAAAGGCCTGAGCTCTGGTGCCAGTTTTGCATGTGTCTTTGCCCTTGGTGCTTTCGCAGTTGAATTTATCATACTCTGCTATAAGCTGTCTTTTCCCCTGACAATTATTTAATGCCTTCCTCAATAACCGAGTTCCCTGAGTGGATCCCCAGAATCCATGGGGAAAAATCTCTGTATTCCTATCTTTGGGAAACTTACACTAGGCAAGGTACAGAATAAATAACCAAGACAGCTGAGGAAGATAATGTCAAATGGAAAGAATATGGACCTCAAGGTCCCAAGTTTGGTTTCTGACGCCCAATGCTGGCTGAGTGACCCAGAGTCTCCTGGCTTCCCTGAGCTTTTGTTTCTTATTCTAAAAATGAGTCTGATCATAATGACACCTGCCCCATGACTTGTGAGGATTAAATGAGAGAATGTCCATTCATAGTGTTGTATAAATGCAGTCAGTATCGAAAAGGAAAAAATACTTTGACAATAAAGACAGCTACTACTTACTGAACACCTGCTATGCGCCAAGCACTGCAGATAGCACTCTGTCACTGGCCCGAGGCCTCCCACAAGGAGATAGGCATTATCCCCATTTTATAGATGAGAAGACTCAGGAAGGTTCGAAAGTAAGAGGTAGAGAAAGTGCTGGATCCCAGGTTTGTTTGGTTACAAAGTTTGTGTTCTTTCCACTACCCATTTGATTTCTTCCTCTAAACTAACACCAGCAATAATACAACTTCTCAGGAGTCACTTACTAGCCTAAGAGTAGACTTCTGGGTGCTTTGTGTTCACCGCAGACTTTCAGTGCAGGTTTTCTTACTTGGCTTCCTGCAGAAGCAGTCCTCGAGGCAAGGACAGGAGTGCAGGGAGTTTGAGAGTAATCCCAGGAAATGCCAGTAAGGAAGTGCAGACAGGAGAGTATCACTAAAGGGTTTATTGCTACCCAAGGAATTCGATTCCACTGGGGAACTCTGGGGATGCTACAGAAAATACACCTCAGATACCCATCTCCTTTGAGTGAGGGAACTAGAAAATTTATATCGCTGTCTGGCATTAATGGTTTGATACTCCTGCCCTGCTGTTCAGCACAGCAGTCCAAGACAACACACACACACACACACCACAAAAACAACTCCCAAGCAAAAGATGCTATGCTAGAAACCAGAACATCATGTACTAAATATATGAACCAAAACCGAGTGAATGAACAAGCCTATGCTGATGGAGAGGAGTAGTGATAGGGTGTCGGGATGGCCGAATAAAGGAAAGACAGAGGGTAAGGAAAGGTCAAGAAATTTACCAAAGTAATGATTTGAAGAATTAACAGGCTACAATCTTTCTGATCACATGATTTCATACACATTAAGAGACCCGAGACAGACTAGATTATTCCAACTTTTCATTCCTCATCCATTAACAAGATTATTAATCTATACCCTTTGCCATGTAACTTTGCAGTGCCTCCCACTTTGGGTCAGGTTTGCCTCCTCAACCTTTGCCTTGACTTGACCACATGACTTGCTTTGGTCAGTGGAGTGGTAACAGGACACAGTAAAGATGTAGAACACCGTTGCTTATTAGGGTTTATACTCCTACACTTTATGCCAGAGTTATCCCGCAGGTCACAAAAAAAAAAACAAAAAACAAAAAACAAAAAAATCATGAGCTAAGCCCAACCTAAATCAGCTAAGCCCAGCAAGTCACAGACACATGAGTAAACCCAGCTCAATCATCCCACTGAGCCCCACCTAAGACAGATGAATTAACCCTGACACACAAAAGCTGAAAACATGCTTCTTATTTAATGCTGTGATTTTTGTGGTCATTGAATGCTCTGAAGCCAAAGATAACTGTTAGAAAATTTGTACTTCGTTCTTCTATGCTAGCAGCAAACACTCATTCAAAAAAAGTAATTGATCAAACATTTCCTAAGCGGCTGCTTCGAGTCACCATCTGAAATTGTTCATTTACTCGTCACTTCTCATCCTTCCCTGAACTGTGAACTCCATGAAGTTTTGTCTTGCTCAGGAGCTTTGTCTTGTTCACCCCTATATCTTAAATGCCCAGCACTGTGTTTGTCATAGAATGATGTTCAATAAATATTTGTTGACTGAATAAATGAGTATCAGCTATTGTACTATGGATCACATATATTCACATGGCACTCTAGTCATACTCAACTTACTGGAGTAGACAAAGGCATATATACAACTATAACTGAACCCTCTTATCATTATATTATGGAAGCAGAGAAGAATAAATAGTGGAGAATAGAAGACATTACTAAAATAATGACCTTGGAGTCACTATTTGTTGACTGAAGATGAATAGAGATTTTCCTAATGAAGGTGAGTAGAGAAGCTTTCCAATCAAAAGGGACAGCACAAACAAAGGTCTAGAGATGTAGAAGACCACGCAGAATGGCTGAAACATAGGACATGTGTATAGGGGAACAATGAGTGCGACCCAACCATAAATGGCATGCACTTTCTCTTCTAGGAAACAGAGCTATAGAAGATTTTTAATCAAAACATTAAGACAATCCTTTCTTTCACAAAGTTTTGTAGATAGCCACATGGAAGAACAATTAGATTTACTACATCTTCTAAAGAAATTGGCTTCCCACTATTCTCCTTCCTTAAATCTTCCTTGCCCCAATACATAAATGCATACCAAGAGCTCTGAGATCCAAGTTACCCATGTTCCCTTAAGTCTCCTTCCTTTCTGTCCACTGACCCCTACACCGTGAATTTTCTACAACCCCAAACTAACACGTAGGCTTTGGGCCCCACCCCCAAGACACATTTGATGCCTACACAAAAAAAAGAGACTGTTGAAATCAATCAGAAACATGACCTTGCCCATCAGCAGTACTCACACACCTGGGGACCTTTCAGAACAGCTAAGACTGAGAAGCCTTAATGTGGATGAGGCAACCCCCACCTGCAAGACACTGGAGGGAAACATTCATTTCTGAAAGGCGTAAGAGTAGGAATCCCTCCCACTGGGCATGCATTTCCTAACCTTTGAATCACCTATGATGTTAGACTAAGGAGACTTAGCACACACTAAATAATGTGAAGTCCACAAATCATAAGTGCAAGGGTCTTGTTAAAGTCATATGTAGTAGAAGAGATTTGTTATATAGTCAACATTTACATCATCAATATTTACTAAGCCTTCTCTCACTATGATAGTAAGCTGGGCAACAGTGCTACATGCGGTTACTGACTTTCAGCTTAATAATGAAACTCCCACTTACTTATGGAGCATATCTATGATCTATTGCATCTTGGGAGGTAAAGTACTATGCGATGAATATAGACAGCACATGCTGGGAATAGTCATTTTTAATATATACTATCAGCTCAAAGTATCAAAAAATCAGGCAGTTGTGGAGAAAATGAACTCACCACAGCCTCTATCATTGGCAGCCGATAAAAGACCAATGCATACTTGCATTTGGACCAGAATATGTTAACAATAGTGTGCCTCCAGTTTTGTGGGGTTTTTAAAATATTTTATTTATTTATTTGACAGAGAGAGATCACAAGCAGGCAGAAAGGCAGGCAGAGAGAGGGGGAGGCAGGCAGAGAGAGGGGGAAGCAGGCTCCCCGCCGAGCAGAGAGCCCCATGCGGGGCTCGATCCCAGGACCCTGAGACCATGACCTGAGCCGAAGGCAGAGGCCTAACCCACTGAGCCACCCAGGTGCCCCTGTGCCTCCAGTTTTAAATGTGAGAAAGGGTTTATCTATACCAAAAAATACAATAAGGTCAAAGCCAATCCATGCACTTGCTCATGCAAGTACGTAAGAGGCATTCCCTTATTTGCAGATGAATAAAAGATAAGTCCAATACAGAGCACATGAAATAAAATTCTAACCAGAGGGAAGGAGAGAGAGTCATCCTGATACTCACAGGAGATGCAATATCCTTAAACATTGTATGAATTCAAAGGGAGTTTATATTACAGTGAATTTCCAATGGAATTCAAGAAAGCATGCCTTCTATAAAACAAAAAATAATTATAATAGAGAAATAAAAGACTAAAAGGACAGAAAGGAGAAATAGAAGATAATAGGATAAGATACAAGAAAATTTGCTGAGATTAAAGCAAGAGCCAAGCAAAACTAGAAAAGTAATAACAGAAATGCTATCTCCATTAGAAACAGAATTGACATTGTGAAAAATGAAGACACACATATGGAGGGAAAACAGGTCCCTACAAACTCAAGGAGAAAAAAATTAATTTACTTGGAAAAAAATAAAAAAGAAATCTAATAATAGATGCTTCCAGGAATCCTAAGGAAAAAAATAATCAAAGACATAACTAAAGAAAACTTCCTAGAACTTAAAAAAAATTAGACTATTGTTTGAATATTTGATCCACTAAAATTAAGAAAAACAAGCTTAAATCCGGATATTTGGAATTCTTGTCAATTATATAATTAAAGGAGAAAAGCCCTAAAAACATCCAAGGGGGAAAAAAAGTAATTATCTGGAAAGGAACAGATTTTAAGTTGGCCTCAGATTCTTACTCTGAAACACCAAAATGGCATAAGGTAATAAAGCAATGTCTAAAGATCTGAGAGGAAAATATGGTAATATGAGAATTATGAACCCAAAGAAATAATTTTCCACTTGAGATTCTAATCCTGCATTGTATATAATATGGGAAGAGCCTCCTAACTGATTATCTTCCCACACATCTCTCTACTTCAGTCTATCTTCCAAACTCTTTGCATTGATTCTGCTTCCTTGCTAAAAACTTTTCAGAGCTATGGGATTTTTTAAAATATGGTTATTTTTTAAAATATGTTAATATGTTAATAATGGAACCTAGGGGGTGGGTATAGAGGTGCTCACTGTCAAATTCTTTCAACTTGACTGTATGTCTGAATTTTTTTTATACAGTTAAAAAAAAGAAAATCTTTCAAATCATTCTAATTGTCTACCAGACTACCAGATAGAATCCAAATAGCCTGCATGCAAACCTCTTCAGTCTAACCCCAAACTACCTCTCCAGTAGCACCCTCTACCCATTATCCTCAGCCATTTTCCTCTCCCAGTCACCATGAGCTCCCATCTATTCCTGGAGTGCACTTTATTCTTTCATGACCTTTTTACCTACACTCTTCCCTTGCCTCCCCAGATGGGAGCACATCCATCTTTTCTACCTGTTTACTGCTATTCATCTTCAAAGACCAGAGCCAACATTATCACTCCATGAAGATCTGCTCTTCCAGTCCTCCCAGGATTGTTACACTTCTCTTAGGGCACACATCACCTTGTAGTGTACTTGTTTGTGTTCCTATCACTCCATTTCAACCTGAGTGGGGATCTTGAGGATGGGAGTGATACCTTTCATCTCTCTCTGTAGCGTGGGCCCAGATTCCCTCTTAGACTCAACAGGTGTCCACAAAGGGCCTCAAAGTATCTGAGGAGGTCAGGGGTCCAAAAGATGTATTTGGACATCTGATACAAGTTAGGTTTTATGACAAAATGCAGTACAAAATGAAAATCCAAGTCCCCTTGTTCAAAAACTATTAAGAATTTCAAGATGACGACAGCACAGCATCAAACCAAATGCAGAACCCTTTTGAGTGTGAGGCTCTGTGCAGCCATACAAGTGGCATGCCCACAAACTACTCCCCAAGCCTTGCTTACCCAAAGGGGGTATCCAGCAGACAGGGGCTTCCTGAGTTGTAGAGATTTAGTTTCCTCACATGTCAGGAGTAGTTGTCTGCCTGTCCACGGTGACATACAGACAGGGAGGGAAACACCCAAGTGGGAGCTTTGCTAAGTCTCTTATATCTCCTTACCTTGTCACCCTGAGACTTTATATGGTTTCAAAACATTTTTTAGCAAGCCATATCTGAATCTGATGTCTAGGACCTAAGCAGTTTCCTATTCTGCCAGCAGAATCACGGTGCTACATTGCCCACAAGCTATATTATGGCACTTGTATTACAAAAAAAGTAATGATGATTAGTCTATGATCAGGCCCACTATATATCTCCTGTTTTACAAAACTTAGGAAGAAATGAGCATAGTGTCCATGAGCTAATAAGATATGTTCACAGTGGTCAGTTTTCCCATTCAAGAACATGCTGCATCTTTCCACTTATCTAAATACTCTTTATATCGCTCCATACAATTTGTTAAATAGTTCCTTCATGCTTTAAAATTATTACTACTTTCATTGTTGTTATAGTTGTGAGTTAGATATTTTTCTCTATCACATTGTCAAATATTTTGTTATACAGAGAAAGCTAATTTTTATATATTTGTCATATATACATTTTACTGAACTCATTACTTCCAAGAGTTTCACAGTTGATGTTCTTGGGCTTTTCTGGACTATAAACATATGCAAATAGTGAGATCTTTGTGTCTTCCTTTACAATAGTTTTTAGTTCTGTTTGATATCATATTGTGTGGCTCAGAACTTCCAGAACAAAGTTATAAAAATATCTTTCTTGCTCCTGATTTTGGTGGCAATGAGCCTAATGTTTCATTATTAAGTATCAGTGTTTATTTTTAAATAGTTCAGTTTTGGCACAGTGAAAAAGAGACTACTCTTTAGATTTAAGTTTCTTAAGATTTATATTTTAAAATCTGGAATAGCATGTTATAAAATACCTTTTCACTATCTACTAAGATTATCACGTAGTTCTTTGTTCTTTTACCTAGAGTTATGATGTATTATATTAATCAATTTCCTCCCATCCTGGAATTAATAAAAGAACTACCTTCATTTTCCCAGAATAAACCATGCCTAGTCGTGATGTATGACTCTTTTGATGTATTATTGTATTCAGTTTGCTACCATTTTATTTAGGGTTTTGTATCAATTCATTAAAAGAATGGTCTAAGTTTTCTTTTGTATATTATCAGTATTATGCTGCCCCAAAAATTTCATAAGATTTATATTGTACACTGCCCACATTGGAGAATTAAATGTGATATTAGAGAAATCTCCATCTCCATGTTTTCACTTCTTTGATGGGGAAACTAATCACTGCAAATTCCTCCAAAGATGGGAGTATTACTTTGAACTTATTTTCTTAGCAGAATGGAAAAATTTGTAAGCCCCTGTAAGTAAGATAGTGGATAACTCATAGGATTAATAACAAAGCTAGAAGACCAAGCCCATAAACCAAGGGAAACTAGGCATACTGGACTACAGCAAGTATCTTGTCATGAGCACTGATACTACTGTCACTGGACCCCAGATGCCACTCCCACCATTCCAGAATATTCTAAACTGCCCCTGCTGCCTTGCTCCATACATTTAGATTCAAACCCCTGGGATGGCTGCTTGCACAAGGCCCAGTTTGTGGGTCCAAGGAAAGCAATCATATGGCCATTTCAGTTTATATTATGGGATGTGGGTCATGCCTCTTTTTTTTTTTTAATTTATTTATTTGACAGACAGAGATCACAAGCAGGCAGAGAGGCAGGCAGAGAGAGGGAGGAGGAAGCAGGCTCCCCGCTGAGCAGAGAGCCCGATGCGGGGCTCGATCCCAGGACCCTGGGACCATGTCCCGAGCTGAAGGCAGAGGCTTAACCCACTGAGCCACCCAGGCGCCCCTGGGTCATGCCTCTTAATGAGAACTTGCACAAACATATGGAGAGACTTTGGAAGATATGCCACCTCCCCTGCAACAAAAAAGGTTTCTTAAAGAATTCCCTCCTTTTTTTAAAGATTTTATTTATTTATATGACACAGAGAGAGATAGGGAGAGCAGGAATTGAGCAGGAACACAAGCAGGGAGAGTGGGAGAGGGAGAAGCAGGCCTCTCACCCAGCAGGGAGCTCAGTGCGGGGCTTGATCCCAGAATCCTGGGATCAAGACCTAAGCCGAAGGCAGATACCTAACGACTGAGACACCCAGGTGCCCCAAGAATTCCCTTATTTTCTATACAATAGAAAATAATTTATCTGTCATTTTAAACTCTGAAATAACTTACCAATAAAACCATCAGATTCCAGAGCATTTTATCAATAATTTTATAATAACACTACCTACTTTTTTCATGATTGTTGGTATGTTTTAAGTGCTCATATTTGCTATATTAAAAGATGACTAAAACATGGCCACTGCCCTCAAGAACTTACAACTAATACGATGGCAGTTCTATTTCTCTTTGTACTCTAGTATCAAGCAGAATGCTTGGCACACAGTGGCTCTTAGAAAAAGTTTACTGAGAAAATGTTTTCCAAAATGTGGATTTTTTAAGAGGTTCATTTAAAATACTGTTCTGTTTGTTTGGGGATTTTTCCTGATTTAGTGACTGTACAAGGTTCTCCTAGAGAAATCAAACCCAACAATTAGATAACTAGACTGGGCATTAAGGGTGACCCATACAAGATAAATGAGACCAGTAAATCTACAGATTACAGAGGAACTGGAGAAGCCAAGAGTAGTTATCAACAATCTCCTTAAAAATGAGTAATTTGAATATAACAACAAAGCAAAAATAGTGAAAATTACTATTACACACAAAAGCACAATAAAATTTTTTTAATTGCTAAGCAATGTTCATTAGAACCCCAGAAGAAATATAGAAAACTGTAATAGTCCAGTCTGAGCTAAGCCATCTAATTTCACAAGTATAAGGAGTGACTGCTAAAGGCAACTCCATCCACCATTTGTCAGAGCAAACATGTTGAGTTTTGGAACCATCAAAAACTAAACCATCCAAGTCAGCCAATCCTTCAGATGAAAATTATATTCTGCTAATCATAAGAGTCCCTTTAGAAGTGAGCATATGTTTACACAAGATATCATTATGGTCCTGTTTTCTTAGCCAGGGATTCTTAACCCAAGCACCTGAATAAGGAAGGATTCAAAGCCAAAATTAGGCTGGAAGTGACCATTTCAGAAAGCTCTGGTAACTGTGGGGCATAGGAGTGTTTTCTTAAGGCTTTCTTTTACCGCTGCTTTTTAAAAAAAATTTTTCTTCTTCTAACTGGTCCAGAAGGAAAATTATAAGGTATAATGAAAAAGAGATGAAAACTTCCAGCAAAATGATGACATGTCAGTCCTTTTAAAAGACGCTTGGAAGACTCTTTACAATGGCCCCTGTTGATTTTTAAGCATCCAAAATGTGCAAATCATTGCATTATTTTTCATCATACCAGAAAGTGTTTGCATTTTTATTTTTGTGGGGCAGGGGCAGATGAATTCCTAGAAGAGAAACTGGCACTATGCCATTTTTCAGAAGCTGATGTGTGGAGGGGTCTAGAATCTGGGCAGAAAGGTGACTAATAAGTATATTAGGTTACTCCTTACAAACAGCTTTTTTGACATCCATCATCCTACCATAACCCAATAAGGTAAGTAATTAAGGTTATAACCTAACAACTAAGAAAATGCAAAAAGGGTACATGACTTCCCAAACATCAATTCACTGTAACAAGATTGGTTTCCATAACGATGTCCCAAACTGATTTGGCTAACGTGATCCCCCAGGCACGTGTCACCTTTCCCTATCACTCCTCTCTTTTGAAGCTCCACAAATGATCACACCTTCCCAGGTCAAAAGACCACCCTTCAGTAAGAGAAAAAATATCTACAGCTCCCACAAAAAACTCCAAAATAGATTTGGGAGTCCCCTAAACATGGGTGCAAACTGTGACATGCTTCTAACCCACAGAATACTTCAAAGGAGAGAAAGAGTGTCAATCTCATGATTCCATTACTTTATGTAAGACTCCATTCTGCTAGTCGACTCTCTCTGGCTCTCCACTGGCCTTAAAGAAGGAAGCTGCTATGTGGTAATTGCCTATGGAAATGCACACTTGGCAGGGAACTGCAAGTGACCTCTAGGAATTTTGAGTGGCCTCCAGCCAATGGCCAGTGAGAAATCAAGGCTCTCAGCTCCCATAACCCACAAAGAAATGAATTCTGCCAACAAGTTGGAATTCTTCCAACCAAGCTTGGAAGTATATTCCTCTCTAGTCAAGTCTCCAGATAAGAACACAGCTTGGCCAGTACCTGAAGTGCACCCTCTAAGGCTCTGAGGAGAGGACCCAACTCAGCCATGCCTGGGCTTCTGACATACAGAAACTGTGAGATAATAAAGGTGTGTTGTTTAAAGCAACTAAGTATAGACAACTAATGCAAGAAAATCTGGACTCGAACCCAGGTTATGCTACCATAAATTATGTTTGTCAGTTGCACCATAAGGAACAAGTTATTTAGCTAGAACAAGCTTATGAAATGTGAACCCATCTGAGGCAGGAGTTCAGGAGCCCCGGTAAGATGATGGTCTCTGCACTAAGGCGGTTATATTCACTGGCCATCTCTCCAGGACCATGAAAACCTTATGATGAACGGATTCGCCTTCACCTCCCTCTACCCAGAGAGATCCTGGCATCACAGAAAAGGCTTAAACAAAAAAGTGGTAAAAAAAAAAAAAAAAAAAAAAAAAAACAATAGGACTTAGGTGGACAAGTCACATCATCTCCCCTGCCTCCTTGTTTCTCTTCTTTAAGCCAGGGGACATCATAACATACTATGCAGGGACATAAAGAGGTTTAAAGCTACAATTCTTACATTATACATGTTAATTACTGAATGAAAGCTGTTACTATTATATCGTCTCTAGGATCTTCCCCATTTCACAGGTGCAAAATCAGAATGACCTATCCAAGGCCATACAGCTATCAGTCAGTGAAACTGGGAGAAAAACTGAGGTCATTTGACCAATTCCAGAACTTTTCCTACTGTAGTTCCCCTGGAATTTTTGAAAAGTGTCCAAAATACAATTTAGTTGAGGTTAATTCAGAAAATAACTATATACTCCACTCAGCTCTTCGAGAAGGGTTGCTGTATAATGAAATACGATGTTTCAGCTACCTCAGGTCCTCTGTGGAATAGGTCAGGACAGAAATGCATCTCCAGAGAAGATGGGAATCCTGGGTTTAAACAATTAGACCTAAAATAACCACCACAATTAAGCAGCTCCTTAGCATCAAGTTTCTGGGTTCTGGCAGAGACGGCTGAGTTTCCCTTGAATTTTTCTATCCTAGTTACAAAAACAGGATTAATGGGACTGCTATGACCAGGCTCCTCTTGACACTCTGGCAAGACTGTTAGCATACACACGCAACACAGCGGCAACAGCAGGCGGTCTATATCCGCAAATCACCAAGGGACCACCAACTTTTCACAGACTGGTAGTAGTCAACGCTTTCTAATTTAACAATAATGAACACAACCACAAAAAGTCTGCCCATCTCAAAGTAACACAAGCACAGACTCATTCACCAAGAATGAAATTTGTCTCTTGATTTCAGCTCCACACTCCTCTTTGTCTAGCCCCTCCAAGCACATAAGCAGGTGAGAGGTTCTAATATCTCTAGGTTGCCTAAGGAAGTCAAGCAAAGCATCAGATAGGGATTTGGATTGTACCTTCTTTCAGGTCCCATTCAGCCCCAGGAGCCCATGAGTCAAATGTGCATTTTGCTATTCGAAGGTACAAAGCACCTGAGTTGATGGCGGAAACTGGATTGATAACAAAATGTGTAAGTTCTATCGGGTGCTGCCACTCGGAATCACACAGCTAGAGAAGCTTGCTAAAGGCACTCATGTACCAGTTTAACTGGCACACAAGTACTTCTATCTACCTCCTTTAGAAAGGACAAGCAGGTAAGAGCCAAACTAGGCAGAAATAGAGGTGGTGTTCAAAGTCAAACTGAAAGCATCTTTAAGGCTTAAAGGAATCCAGAAATGGGACACCAGACCATTAAATAAATAAAATAATAAACATTAGATGAAACAGCAACAAATATATTAAGAAAGAGTTCTCATAAATACTAATGCAATACCTTAATTAGCAGTGAATTACAGTATTAGAACATATTCCCAGTAGGGAAATGGTAAGGGGAGCCATCAGGTCTCCCAGGAAAGGTTGCAGGGAAGTGGAGATGGAAGCAATGAAGAGGGGGAAAGATGGAGAACAATTATGCTGCATCTGTTTCCTATGCATCAGCAGGGGGCAGTTTCCCTAAGTCAGTGGAACAGTCAGTGGTGTGAAAGATGGAGACTCGTTAGGCAGCCTGCAGACAGCCCCCGAAATGGTTTGTCAAACAGTCATACCTCTGAAAATCAACAAGGAACGGGGAAGTGATGCTTCTTTTCTAAGGGGAAAAGACAAAAATCAATTTAGAACCAAAAACAGGCTACCAAGCTTTCATACAGGCTCATTAGGATAGGCTCTGCCTAATAGATAGGCTCTGTCCTAATGACAGAAAATGTCAGAGAAACAAAATCAAAGGCAGTAACAGGAAGGAAGTATCTATTGACTATATATGACCAATAATGAATATTACAAATATTTATTGAATGCCTACTAGGGTGCCCAGTATTGCATAGCCTCACTGTTTCCTTCAGAGCAATCCGGTAAGAAAGCATGGTTCTACTTTCATTTATTTTTCTTAAGATTTTATTTATTTATATGAGAGAGAGAGAGCGCGCATGTGCACCCGAGGGGTAGAGGGAGAAGGAGAGAATCTCAAGCAGACTCCACACTGAGTGCAGAGCCCAACGCAGGGCTCAAACCCAGGAGCCTGAGATCATGACCTGAGCTGAAACCAAGAGTTGGACACTTAACCAACCGCGCTACCCAAGTGCCCCTTGTTCTACTTTTGGAGAATAAAACTAAGCCTCACAAAAGAGAATTTGCTCAAAGTCACATTGCATTAGATTTGAAGACAGGTATGTCCATACCCCAACCTCTCGAACAGAGCAAGCCTGTTTTCCACAAAGTACAAAACATTAAGGCTAATGTCCATTAATGAAAGCTTGAGAAAGAGTTTTTTGGAGATCAGTTAAAAAAAAAAAAAAAGTAATTGTAGACCTGTGAATCCAAATCTTATTGTGGAATCTATTCATGTATCTCACAAGTCAGGAAGCCTAGAGGGTCTGCAATTAGACCAGAATGAAGGGAGAAAGGTAAAGCCTTTCTGGGCAGCGTCTTTGTGTGTCTTCCTTTCTCTACAACAGGAACCTTGCTAAAGGCACCGGTCCAGAAATTCTTGGGGAGGTCTTCCAAATGCCTTATCCAGTGTCCCTGCTTATAAGAAGAACACGGACAGTGTCTTTCCAGGCCAGGAGCCCTGTTACTCAGACTGTATGAATTGCCCACTGGAGGGATTTAGGATTCATCTCACCACCTAGAAAAGGCCGAAAGTAAATGGGACTGCTTGAACGAGATAACTCTCAGAGCTCCTTTTTAACCCTGATTTTATAATTTGGCTTCCAGTGAAGGAAGGGGCTTTTTTTTTTTTCAACGTATATTTAATGAGCCCCTACTATGTGCCAGGAATTATAAGGTTTTATCTCACTCATCCACTTGAATGCAGTCTCGGAGAAATCCACAGAACCCCTCACGTCATTATACCCATCTCCTGGACAGAAAGGAAGTCAGTTCTTCAACCTAAGTCAACAAATATTTCCTGCAGTCTAGATACCGTGGAGGACATCCAGAAGCACAAGCATGACCCCGGTTCTCCAGGAGGCTCTAGATGATGCTGCATGTAAATGGAGGACCCCTTGCACATTCATGAAAGCAGCCCTATCTGCTCTGTTTCTGCCTTCCCTAGCATTTTCACTACCGGCATCTCCACTGGATGCTAGGCCTCCCTGGGGTTCTAGACAACAAAGAGAAGAGCAAAGAGTAGTCTGGTTCATGGACTTTTCAGAATTCTTATTGGCTTCATTATCCTCTTTGGCGTGATAGCAGCAGGTCATGTCAGGCCTCCTGGTGGGTTACAAGGAGTAGCTGTAACAAAGATTTCCAGAAGTTAAAACCCCCTCCCTATCCTGCTATCCCATAACAACATTTTTTTCCATATCCTTAACTCAGCATCAAAAAAGTCAAGCATGATAAACATAGGATGGAATTTTCAGGAGAAACAGAAGGAACAATGAGAGTACTTTGCAGAGGTGTCTGTCCTCAGTGGTAACATCTAGCTTCTTCTGAATGGTCCTTACAAGATTACCCCTTACCCCAAAAAGTCCCAGACTCAATTAGTCCCAGATTAAACTAGTAGAGTAAATATATACTAAGTGTTTGTCCCATTGTAAAAACCATGTCACTGTTTATCATTATCCTTATTTCCTCCCCATCAACATCACTAGTCACAGGCTATATGAAGGGCTCTGGATTGGTTTCTTTCCCTCCTAGGCCCAGATCCTTGCCCCAAACCTCAGCCCAACTGACTAGGGCCCAGACATGCCAAAGCTCTGGCTAGCTCCCTTCCCCAGTAAGGTTCAACTTGTTCTCTTTATTCCCAGCCCTGGAATGTATTCCCAGTTCTGCTATGAATCACACACAACAAATTTGATATCAAGCATTACCCTGGATTGGACCAACCCAGCTTCTCGGCTCTCTAAGTTTGACTGTGTGGCTAAAACAAAACCTATGAAGGGTGTCACCCACCAGCACCCAGACAGGCATATGTGAAGGCAATGGGTCTCAGGGCTCTGACCAAATGGAGATGATTTCTTTCAAAGCTCATAGCCACAGCCAGGGAAAGAGCCTGGATTCTATCAGTGAGAAAACTCCAGAGAAGCAGTTTAGGTCTCTGTTGTAAGGTGACCCTGAACCCATAAATGGGCAAAAAGCCAAAAGGTCAGAAACCATGAATATTAGGAACAGGTCAGGAAGGAAGGTACACAATGGCCTCAAGCAAGCAGTTCAGCCCAAAGACTATGAAATGCCGTCTCCATGAGGACACAGATTTTGTTTCTTTTGTTCTCTTATAGAACCCTGCACCTGGAGAGTCCTCCAGTATTCACTGAGTGATTAAGTGAATGAATCATCAGGGTGTAGACTACCTCTTTTATACACTGTTGGCTCATGGCATGGGAAGACTAGAAAGAACATAGGTCTCAAAATGCAAAGGATTTGAAGAACTAGATACTAATCCCCCAGAGATCAACCCCAAATAACCCTCCAGCCAATACAGTAAACTCCATGGTTTGAGTCCTTCCTCTGGTGTACTTCCCTCTATCAACACACTTGTCACACTGCAGTGTGACCTTCCTGCTTTCTACCTTCCCTACTTAATGTGACATCGGCCCATAATAAGAACTCAGGATTTTTGTTGTTACTGAGAATGACCCCACCCTGAGGATTTTCCCATGGAGATGAATAGCCAAAGAGAATAATACAGTTTGAGGTTTGGGGCCTTATTTTTCCTAGAGATCAGGACAATACTATAGGCTTCTTTCACCCAAAGGCAGTAGGATAAATTGAGAATCAAAAGGAAAATAACCAAAAGGACTTGATTATCTATTTCTAGAGTATGGCAAAGGAACTTAAAACTGAATTTAAAATTTTAAAATAATAACAACTGACATGAAGAGAGGAGGTAGGGGTGTTATTCGATAAGGACCCAAACAGAGTCAGCAGAATAATGCATCTGCCACTCAGGAGAACAATATGTCTACTGTCAGCTGCAAAGGTAAGACATGGATCCAGAACAAGGGAAAAACACCCCTGCCCACCTCTGCACTGCTCAGGCCACACCTCCCACGGACCCCACATTCTCAGAAGAGAATGGAACACCCAGATGTATTCAGTTGAAAGTACCCATAAAACAAGCAGACTGAAACTGTCAAACCATTTGGCCTGGAGATGGCCTGAAGTGACATGCCAAAAGTCCTAATACACTAGAAACTAGGCACAAGGAGGTTAAGTTAAAATCCTACAGTGACTTGATAGTAGAGTTGGACTCAAACTCAAGTCTTATCATTCTAAACCCCAAAACCATCAGGCTTGAAATAGACAGGTTCTGATGTCTTTAAAAAAGCCCTCTGGATCTCAAGTACTCTTCAGCACAAGGACGAGGCTACCTCACTTCTGCCAATGGTGCTTTGAAGATTTCAGCATTTCACATACATGAGATGAAGGAAAGGAGATCGGAATGCCCTTGGCAACTCGGGCAAACCTTCTCAGAGTCAGGGAGCTGACACATTCATGGAGTGACACACCTTTAGCCACCCTATCCTGAGATGGGCAACAATGGAGGCTGCATCATAATCACATGTATCAAAGTCTGATCAGGGTGATGGCTGGAACCCCTGTATTCATTCAACAAATATTTCTGAGCACCTACTCAAGCCAAGCTCCACGCTGAGTGCTGGGTACACAGTGGTTAATAAAATAGCAATCTAGCAGAAGAGACAAGCACTAATCAATAAACCACTAACAAGTTACACATAATTACCAACTGTGATAAATATAATGAAGGCAAGGAACTGGGTTTTATAAGAGTAAATAACAGGAGGGTGGGGTTTATTCAACAGCACAACCACTACATGATGTTGTTCTCTCTGGGAAAAGCTGTTTTAGCACCAATTTTGCCCTGAGGCCAAAATTGAGGACTTGTATGCTCAGGCATGCCTCTAGAGAACACTCTGGAACTTCAATGAAAAGGTCCATCATGGGGGGAACAGAGACAAAGACGAACATCTCCATTAAGGAGAGGTCCTACCTGAGCATGTGTCACAATCTGGGAATAAGAAATGTAAGAGGAGCCCTCCTAGTTGAGCTCAAGAAACATAAGAGGAAACAGGAAACAGGCAGGAAGAGATACTAGTAATCTTTCACACAGGACATGGTCCACCACTCATAGTAGTAGTAGAAATTATAACACGTGTCCACACAAACACCTGTACGTGGATATTCACAGAAGCTTTATTCATAACATCCAAGCACTAGAAACAAACCAAAATGTTCATTAACAGGTAACCAGATAGACAAATTGTGGTATATTGTGAAAGGGAATAGTAGTCAGAAGTAAAAAGGAATGTACTATTGATATATACAATGATATTGATGAATCTCAGACATTATGCAAAGTGAAAGAAACAAGATACAAAAAAGAACACGTGTTGTATGATTCCATTTGTATGAAAGAGTAGACAGCCAAAACTAATCAGTAGTGATATAAACCAAATCAACATTTCCTTGGGGTAGGGGGCAGGGAGAAGAGACAGGAGGAAGAGACTGACAGTAAAGAAAGAGACGTTAAGAGAACCGTCTGAGAAGACAGAGATGTTCTGTATCTGTATTGGGGTGGTCATTAGCAACCTATACTCTAGCAGGCAGAAATTTCATTGTGTGCAGATTTTTTTTTAAGTTTCCTCAGTCTTCAATTTTGTACAGTGTTCTTCTAGAAACTTCTAGAAACAAGTTCCTTAGAGGAAAGGAGCTCAACACAATTACAGTGCCATATCTGAAATTATTCCACCGTCCTGGCATTTAATTAAGGGCTGGTGAATGCCAATCTTTACCTACGTCCAGTCCCCTGCCTGGCATCTTCTTTCCTGACAGGTAGCAGCCAGCCCCAGCACCCATGGTGGCATTACTTTCAGGAGGCCTGCCAAGGTTATATTCATACAGACCCACACTGCCAGGCCAGAACGCCCCAGGTTGTCCCTGAGGACCCCTCTGGGGAAACCGCATTATAAGGTGAAGGCCTCTACCCCTTGAAACCTGTTGTTTTACTTACATAGAGAATGTTGTTGAGGACATGTTCACGACTTAATCCTGTCCCCAGTACAAACAAACACAAGAGAAATTATTCTCTGGTCCTAGTTCCAGGATTTACTGTACTAAATTATTTCTTACTTATGATACCAAGATTCCTCTTTTTAAATTAGTTGCTTAGAAATTAAACATGCACCCACTTCTAGCAAGTGTGTAAAAGCTTAAGGCCCACCATTTTATCCATTAACCTCACCCAGGTTTCAAACTTGTTTCCTTGTCGTTATTTTCCTTTCACCCTAATTTTCTTGATTATTTTTTAAATACATAGACTTTATTTTCAGAGTAGTTTTAGGTTCACAGCAAAACTGAGTAGAAAGTAAAGAATTCCCACATACCCTCTTTCCCTACACATGCACGGTATCCCCCATTATCAACATGATGCATAGTTTAAAATCCATAGTTTAGATTAAGGTTCACTCTTGGTGTTGTATGTTCTATGGGTTCAGATAAACAGATAATAACATGTATCCTATACTACAATATAGTATCATCCAGAAGAGTTTCACTGACCTACAGATCACCTGTGCTCTACCTATTTATCCTTCCATCCCTCAAGCCCTAGCAAACACTGATACTCTTAGTTTTATCTCTTCTAAGATGTCACATGGTTGGGGTCATACAGTATGTATCCTCTCAGATCGGCTTCTTTCACTTAGTAATATACATTTGAAGCCTTTTCATGGCTTCATAGCTCATTTCTTTTTAGCACTAAATAATATTCCATTGTCTCCATGTACGATGTTTATTTATCCATTCACCCACTGAAGGGCCTCTTGGTTGCTTCCAAGTTCTGGCAGGGATGAACAAAAATGCTATAAACATCTGTGTGCAGATGTTTGGGTGGACACAGGTTTGATTAAATAGCAAGTTCCTCTAGATAAACACCAAGGAGTTCAATTGCTGGACTTTATGGTAAGAGTATATTTAGTTTTCTAAGAAATCTCCAAATTGTCTTCTGACTATATCATCTTGCATTCCCATCAGTAATGAGTGGGAGTTCCTGTTGCTCTACATGGTATCCAGCATTGGGTGTTAATACAATGGCTAAAGTCCAAAATGCTGTTAAGTGTGTACTAGTATCTCATTGTTTTACTTTGCAACTCCTGGCTGCCATATGATGTTGAGCATCTTTGCATACACTATTTTGCCATCTGTATATCTTCTTTGAGGAGATGTCTGTTCAGATCTTTTGCCCATTTTTTATTGGGTTGTTTGTTTTCTTATTGTTGAATTTTAAGAGTTCCTTGTATATTTTTGGATAACAGTCTTTTATCAGATAATGTCTTTTGCATGTTTTCTCCCAATCTGTGGCTTGTCCTTACAGAAATATTTTGTAGTACCTATTTTTAACAGCCACCCTGATCTCTTTGGGGACAGATTAGTATACTGGTAGTTTTTACACAGATTTTGGGTTTTTTTGTAAAGATTTTATTTATTAAAGAGAGAGAGAGAAAGATAGCACGAGACAGGGGAAGGTCAGAGGGAGAAACTGATTCCCTGCTGAGCAGGAAGCCTGAAGGACTCCAGGATCCTGTCCTGAGCCTAAGGCATTTACTTAACCGAAGAAGCCACACAATCACCCTTTTTTCTTTTTTCCCCACAAATTTTAAATATGAATGGAATAGTGAAGGTTGTATCACAGTCGCTTTTCAATTTCATCTATTGTCTGTTTTACTTTGTTTGGCTCATTGACTGACACAGGCAGACTTGAACAAATACCTTCTTCCCTCAGGGCCTCAGTTTTTTCCTCTGTAAAATGGGAGAACCAAATCAGATGATGCCCAGAGTTCCTTAGAGCTCTCGCTGGATATGTGTTGATGGCATAACCGGTTGGAGGTAGAATCCCAGCTTCTATCATAACAACTGAGAGAGAGAGGCCCACACCCTAAGCAATCCAAAGAATGGATTGAACATGCTGACACGAGGTGAAATGCCTAGTGACTGTCTAATCTTCACCAGTATCTCTGTGAGGAGATAGGCAAAAAAAAAAAAAAAAAAAAAAGGGAGGGGGGGTAGCGGGAGGGAGGAGATGGTTTATCTGATCCACTTCTTGGAGAAGTGTGTGGGAAGGAAGTCTCCCTAGTACTGATCTGTTGACTGAGAAAGTGAAAGAAACACCAATATGCATTGGTGTACCTTTTAAAACTACACAGGGAGAGGCACCTGTATGGCTCAGTGGGTTAAGCGTCTGCCTTCAGCTCAGGTCATGATCTCAGGGTCCTGGGATCGAGCCCCACATCAGGCTCTCTGCTCAGCAGGGAGCCTGCTTCCCCCCACTCTCTGCCCACCTCTCTGCCTACGTGTGATCTCTGTCTGCCAAATAAATAAAAACAAATAAACAAACAAAAAACCACACATGCAAAGGGTCAAAAAAGAAAAAAAGCAAATGAAGAAAATACAGTATTTATAGCCTATGGAATCCTAGCACCATAAGGTGCTCTCAGCCATTAACACTATTCCAACTGTGGTCGTTTCCTTGGAAGATCACACTTTCTTCCTCTGATTCCCATTTCTTACCAGGTATTATTAGCTACACTTTAAAAAAAAAAAAAATGAAGACACTGAGGTTGAGAGAGATTGAAAGACCCACCTAAGACGACACAAGAAGTGACACAAGAGGACGACACAAAGGGAGGGTCCACTTTTCCCATTTCAGATCCAGGGTTCTTTCCACCCCACATTCCATCCTGCATGGATTGGCTCAATTTTACCTCTCTCCTGGGTCAATCTCTCGCTTGCTATGACCATTTTCATCTTTCCTCTTCAGTTCCAGATGCTGGCCAATGTTATAGGGTTTTATGGACACATTTCAGATGATTACATCAGAAGAGACTGTGACTATCACAGATGTGAAGAGGAAGAACTGAGAACAACCCTAACAGGTTGGAATGCACAGCAGAAGCGAATATGATTAAGTCATATACGTTTAATATAAAAACCTGAACAAGGTATACCTTAATACATGCTGTGTACTGCCTTGTATTTCCATGTTTCACACTGCTTGCCTGTCCACGATGCCCTTCCACCCACGGCTACCTAGCCAGGATCTGCTGTCCATCCTGCAAATCCTAACTGAATTATCTTCTCCTCTTTGTAGCCTCACTTGCGACATCCAGGCATAAGAGTCAAATATTTCTTTTGTGTCACAACTGTGACCTCGGAGTACTATATACTTAGGTGTGTATAGGCCTCAGTGGGAGCCAAAATTATTGTCCCAAGAATCCTGTATATATTATAATTATTCATTTACATCTTTGCAAGATCATGGAGAGCAGGATCTGGGTCTTGTTCACACCTATATCCACAGCCAGCACTAAACCAGAGTATATAAATGTCCATGCCAGGCAGTATTCTAATGAACAAGACACAGTTCCGATCCTTGCGGTTCTTGCGTTCCGAGAGAGGGAGGTGGAAAAAAAACACATCAAGGTGAAACAAGAGAATAAGACCATTGCAGAGAGCCATCAGTGGCATGAAAAAAAAATAAACAGGGTTATTAGAAATGGGCCAGCCAAGGGTTATCTTAGCTCAAGAAAGGTCTCTGAAAGAGGGGACATTTGAGTTATGATTTGAAAGAGGCACAGGAGCAAGCCATGGAAAAATGTGGGAAAGACCATTCTAGGCAGAAGAGCAGCAGCCCCAAATAAACTACTGAGTCATGAAAAAACATTGCACATTCAAGGCACAGAATCCAACTTTCCAAGTTTAGAATCATACCCCAACCTTCCACAGAGGCAGTAGTGGAAGAACAGAGGAGAGAATGATTAATACTTCTTGAATGCCTTCCAGATCCTGGGAACTTTACATTAGTGATCTCATATAATCCTCACAACCACAGATTATTCCCATTCTACTGGTCAGGAAACTGAGACTCAGGGCAGAAGCACAACACAAGCCAGACCTGGCTAAACCTTCCCTGGACTCTTCCACATCGCACAACCCTGTTGCTGGACACCAGCTGCCTCCTGATGCAGTGGAAGAAATGAGAGAAGAGCTTGACTCATTCTGATGCCAGGTGAAAAGCCACAAGAACCACAGAAATGTGCAGACCGAAAGCTGTTGGCATTTCAGGACTTGAACCAGCAGGACCCATTTTTCCTGCTTCTGCCCACCCGCGATCGCAGAAGCCTACCGTGGGCACCCAGAGAAGTCCTTCAAATACACTTTCTGAGCGTCATGGTGAGGATCCAGCTTGAAAAGAAAGCTAGCTGTGGAAGCTGAGCTAATTCCCTGAGCTGTTCCCTAATTGTGGTGCGTACAGCCGGCCAGAAAAACAAAGACTTGGGCCCTCCGTTGATTCTCTGTCACCTCATCTGAAGGCTAGGTATTTGTTTTAATTCAGGACTCCGTTCCCTTTAAAGGAAAATCAAAGAGTCCCTGAAGAGATGCTCCTGCTACGATTTCAATTTCCATTTCCTCCGAAATAGATGTCAAAGGCAAAAACCCTGGGATCCTTGTGACAGTGCACTTTGGGTTTCTAATTTTGACAAGGACACCATAATCTGGTGGGCTAACCCCTGACGAAGAAGGCAAGAACGGATGAAAATCAAATTGGAGAATCGACCAAAAAAAAAAAAAAATGGGTCTGGGCAAAACAACATTCATGGAAAGAAAATCTCCTGACGCTCTAAGCTAATAGGAGCAGCTGGTGAAGACCAAGACAAGAAAGTGAGACCGGCTTCCAGGGAGAGAAAGCAGAGTGGCTTCTCCAGGACAATGGGGTAGACATTAGCATTCCAATAAACCGGCACAAAGAGACCCAGACCAAGCCAGGGAAGGAGGCCCCTTTCCTCCTGCCCCTTTTTCAGGTCCATTTGTATCTCTCCACAGCGTCCGCCACAAAATAGGTTGGTTTCTTACACATTATCTTCTCACCGTATTTTTTAATGGAAGTGTGTTTTCTGGCTTCGTTAAGCTAGAAAGAAATCGCTCCGCTGCTTGGTATTTGGGCAGAATGTGGCCCTGACATCTGAACACACACACTTGTTGTCAGAACTTCGCTGCCTCCTTTTCCCTTTCTTTTAATAAAAGTTTGGATTCCACTGAGTGTTCTTCTACTCTTAAGCTCCAAACATTTCAAACAGCACAAAAGATATGACAAGATGAAAGGAAGTGTCCACAAATAGACAGCTAGACAACTAGTTAGCAGCTGTCTGCTTTTCTTCAGGGTTTGGTGTGGTTTTTGTTTTGTTTTGTTTTGTTGGTTTGTTGTTTTTTTTTTCTGCAGGGGGGAAAAAAAGTTTATTTTCCATTCTTGAAGGAGGCTGAGTACAGGCTGTCCCCTCCTGCTCATGCTTGTTTTCTCTCCCTCCCCCGCCCCCCACACTGGCTATCTTCCAAGCCCGTTTAGTGTTAGAAGGGGAAAAACACTTACCATGCCATGTGTAACCCTGACCTTTAGAACTCATTGTCCTTCTGGGGCAACATGTGGAGAGCTGCGGCGTCTAGAAGTGGAATTGCTCATTCTCCATCTTTTATAGTTCAGGGTTTGCAATTTAATGAGGTTTGGGTGTTCCATCCAGTGAGGGCATTTCTTTCACAAAAGGAACCCAAAGCATGAGTTTTTATTTTAAAACCTGCCCTGGCTTCATGGAGCAGGTCTAAATCTATTTCAGATCCAGATCAACCGAGTGTTAATTTGAACTTATTCCTCTTCTACCCTGACAGGCCTGGAAGGGCATTAGTCTTTCATTCTTGATTTTCATAGCAGCTGCGTTCCAAGTTGCTCCCCTCTTTTCCGCCTCCTGGTGACTTCAGCAGACCTTGTGCTCAGGAGACGCAGGTCCGGCCGTGAGGATGAAGTCTGGATCAGTGGAGACCTCGGGGCTGCTCCGGGCCCTCTCTCAGATGGGCAGCTGGTGCTGCAGCCGGAGGAGAGCAGGCAGCGAGAGCTCCGCTGCCAGGCTTATTTCCAGGCTGGAAGCGTGCACCTCTGCTCGTATCCGCCCAGAAGCCCTACACTGGTATCCCCTCTTGCCCTCGGAACCCCCCCACCCAGAGTCCACTAGTTTACTGGGCAAACCAGATTTATCGCCCACCCCTTTCTCATGCGCGCCGAGTCCACAAGTCCAGGAACAGGTGGTCGGCCCAGTCTCCGTCTCTCATCCCCTGCACCCTGGCAAATGCAGCTCTCCTGTAGTCACTTCTCTCTGCTGATTACCCTCAAACGGATCCCCATTCACCTCTACAGTCTGCCGAAGCCCATCTCTAACAGACGGGGCCACCTGAAGTCTCACTTTCCGTACTGTGGTAGGAAGGGTGGTTTTTAAATTACTATTAGGAATGTCCTCATCACCATCGCCCCGTGATTCTCCCCTGCCTCCACCTCAAGTCCAGACCCAGTCTAGGTTTTAGGGCTCCAAAGCCACTTTGGCCATCACTCACCCATGTGACCTACTAACCTAGTAAATCTCAGGTCTCCAGGATTTCTTCAAGCTGACCCCTCTGCTGGGACGTCCTCCCTGCACTGCAGCATGATCAACACCTCTGTTGACTCCATGAAAACATTCCCTGACCTAACGGTCCCACCCCTGATGTCCCACAGCAACGCCCAGACACCCCACCGCCTCCACCCCCCCATCAGGACCCGGACCATCAGCCACTTACTGATAGAAGCCTCATTCTTCATGTCTCTGCATTCTGGCCAGATAGGAAACAATTGATGCATCCCTCTTCCTCAGTCTAGCCCAGGACTAGGCTTCAATAAATAAAAATTGATGGGTGGATTACCTAAGTGAACATTTACTTAAAAACAAGTCAGCGGGGGTGCCTGGGTGGCTCAGTGGGTTAAAGCCTCTGCCTTCGGCTCAGGTCATGATCCCAGGGTCCTGGGATCAAGCCCCGCATCGGGCTCTCTGCTCAGCAGGGAGCCTGCTTCCCCCTCTCTCTCTGCCAGTCTCTCTGCCTACTTGTAATCTCCATCTGTCAAATGAAATCTTTAAAAAAAAAAAAAAAAAAAAACAAGTCAGAGGTCTCTGCAGTCCTGTCAGCCATGGTAAGAAAAGGGACCGAGAGGTCCTCTCCATGAAAGCAGGTTTTCTGTCTAGGGCTGACTGTCCATAGGATGTAGGATGGTGTGTAAGATGTGGGTAGGGACACACCCTGTCTCTGCCCGATAGGCACCTCTGGGGTAGAGACTGTCCTCAGAGACCGTGTTAACCTTTCCAGATCATGAAGAGGCAGCCTTCGGGTAGCAGAATGAAACTAGAATACAGTCCAACAGCCTGGATCCCCTGCCACTGACTTGCTTTGAGACTTGGGGAAGTCACATAACCTCTCTGAGCCTTCATCTGTTACACAGGGAAATACCACTCATTCTGTCTGTTTCACATTCTGGGCAGGAGTAAAATTACTTTGTAAACCAAGGGTGATACAAGCTGTCCATCCTTATTCTACTTTTCCAAAGGTTTATCCTCTGGCCAGCTTAGCAAATATGCCTGATTTAAAAAAAAAAAAAAAAAAAAAAAGTCTTCCCCCACCCTGCCCAATGTTCTCCCATTAAAATCCTGGACCTGTACTTACAAGCAAGTAGGACAGAAGATACACCTGTGGGTACAAAATTCTATTTATAGTAGTCATCTGTGTGTTTTTCCTTCACAACCACCATCACAGAATTTCTTCACTATTCCTTCAAAGACAACTGCCTCCCCATGTGTCCAGACCATCTACATGTGAGTCACCTAATACTTGGACGTAAATAAAGGGGTAAGTGGGAAACCAGAAAACAAAAAGGAGATATTCCTTTTTTTTTTTTTTAAGATTTTATTTATTTATTTGACAGAGATCACAAGTAGGCAGAGAGGCAGGCAGAGAGAAAGGGAGAAGCAGGCTCCCTGCTAAGCAGAGAGCCTGATTCGGGGCTGGATCCCAGGACCCTGAGATCATGACCTGAGCCAAAGGCAGTGGCTTAACCCACTGAGCCACCCAGGCGCCCCAAAAGGGGATATTCTTAAATGTTGAGTTCAAAGCTACTGGCCCAGGTGTAAGACACATTTAAAGCGTACTTTGAGAATGAGTTGTTCTCCCACTAGAATAAAGACTCAATGGGTTGAGAGAAAGAAGAGGAGGGATCACACAGACAGAAAGAAACAAGGTGAGATGAAGAGACAGCAAGTGGCTACCTGAGCACGTGCCATCCACCATTATCGACAGCATGGGAGCCGAGGGGAAACCTGGCTCGCTCACTGTTGTCTGCCGACAGCTACCAACCAACAGCAACCAGCACGTAACTCAGCAGTTGCCCAGAACAGAGGGTCATCTCATCTTTGCCCCAAGAGTTTACCCAGGCCTTCCTCCAATCTACTCCATGTCGAAAATGTCAAAAGTTTGTAGGGCCCTACACACATGCGTACACACGCACGCACCCATCTCTACCCACTACATACAGATTGTTGAAACTAAGCTGATAAATCAATGCAAATTTTTAGAGATAAAAATGGCCTCTGAAATACAATAGAATATTTACTCTGGAGATTTGACTTAGAACAATATCCAGGTCTTAACTGAAGGGAGTTATTATAATGAATATCCTCTGAGCACATCATCTTTATTTATCAAAAGTGTTTGGAACATTTTGATGATATCAAGGAGCTCTCATGGAGCCAGAGGACCCTGGGTTCGGAATGGTTAAACACGGACCCCCACCAAGCTGGTGAAGGAGAGATGGATGTCGGATGGTGTTACACAGACAGTACCTGAGCATCCATATTTCTGCCCAACAAGGATCTGCTTTTTATTCATACTCTGATCTTTCTGGTAAGAAGCGAGCAGGATTAAACCCCCCTCCCATCTCTGCAGTGAGAATGGAGCACAATGACAGCTGACCAAAATCTGGATAGAGCATGAAAATGAAGAAAAGGCAGAGGGGGCAGATTTCTGCAAATAAACAGCCTAAATTCTAAGAGAGTAGAGAGAATGCAGCAGATGCACAGGCAAGCACGCTGGAGATACCAACACCAGTTTGACCATTCATTTCTACACCGCCCCCCATCCCATGCTCCAGGCATCGTGCCCTATGGGAGCGGAAGTCAACACCATCAACGAACCAGCTACCCTCTTGGAGATTACCATCGGAGAGAAAGAATTACCTAGGCAATTACAATACAGGGGAGTAAGTGGTATGATTCAGAAAGGAAGCCTCCCTGTGGCGCCCTGCTACGGAAACACCTAGGAGAAAAACCTGGTAAGAGTCAAGGGTTGAGAGCGACAGTTAAGGAAGTTGACTGTCACAAGTCACATTTAAGCTAAGGCCGAAAGGATGAGCAAGTGTGCCAGGTAAGCACGACATAATGTGTGAATCGGGTGGTTGGAACAGAGTTCTCAGCCTAGAGAACCAAGAAAAAAAGCACACGCACAAATATATTTTGTCTGGCCCACTGTTTTGCGAGTTTGGTGTTGTTCTTGTTCTTCATTACTGGCCAACAATGAAAATTTCACATTAAAGTTCGGATTTCTGATTTCTCTCGAAATTCCCTCATGGTAACCACTGGCTAGAACTGAGTAGTGATTTTTACCTTTAAACAGGGCCTGGTTTGCCCCGGTCCTCACCACTTCCTCCTGTGCCCCTAACATCGAGGCCCAAGTCAGCGGCCATTTATCATCAGGCTTGTCATGTCATCTTGCTAACAGGACGGTTCGAGAGGAAGGCTTCTTACATCCATGTCTCTACCAAAAGTGGAAAAGGTAGGCTAGAACAAGGAACCTGTTTCCCCCAGCTCTTTGCTCACGTAGTATGGCCAGACCAGCCCCGGTCCCCTTTGAGTGCTGGGTAGAAAGGGTAGGAACCATGTCTTCTTCACTAGGTACAACGCCTGGTGCTTAGTAGAGGAGAAATAAATGTGTTTTGAATGCATAAGAAAGGCATACCATGGTTACATTGCAAGAAAGAACACACCTTATTCAGGGAATTGGGGCGGGGGGGTGGTTAGGATGAACATAAAGGAGCAAGGTGGAGGCTGACATGAGGTTAGAGAGACGGGCAGAGGCCCTATTCGGAAGGTTAGGCCAGATTTTCTAGTTTCGGCTTTATCCTAAAGGCAACGGGAACTTTTTGAAGCATTTTAAGCCTGGGAGTGGACTTGCCTAGATTTATGTTTAGAGTGATCTCTCGGCAGCACCATACACAAAATCAAGAACATTAGAGTCTGGTCTAGAGAGGCATCACAGCAGTCAAGGTGATCAACAACGAAATCCTGAATGGACAATGGTGGTGGGTTAGTGAACAGTTTCGTGACTGTGTCCCTAGAATTAGGAGATACTTTGAGGGCCAGAGGGGAGGAAGAGGGTCAGACTGAGGTCCTGGGGGTGGACTCATCCAGGGCTGGAAACAAACAGGTCTTCCACAAACCTGCTGAGCCTGGAGGAGTCCACTTCCCTGGGTCTCTTTCTTTTGTCTTTTAATCCCTTGCCTTCTGGAGGTTCAGCTACTATTTCCGCTAGGGTTTGCCAGATAAAACACAGGACGCCCACTTAAACTTGAATTTCAGATAAACAAAAGTTTTTAAAATGCTTGTCCCATGAAACATCTGTATTTTTATCTGCTAAATCTGACCACCCTAGCTTCAGCCCCCTCCCCCCCACCCAGGACGCTCCACTGTTCCCTTCCGTGTGCACCAGAAGTGGGGACCGGAGGAGGCACCGTGTTACCACAGGGCAGGAATCTGTGAGTGTGGTTCTAGAGTGCCCTTCCATCGGCAGGCAAAAGGAATCCTTTTTTGGTCATGTATTCCGGCGGCTCATCAGATGTCAGTGTGAAGAAACTATCAGCCCCTCCACCCGAGAAGTTCCTGAAAGAACCAGGGGACATAGCCAGAAGGCAGAGGTAAAGCACCACATCCCTAGACACAGAGTGGGGCAGAAGCAGTGCAGAGCAAGGGGAAAGAGGAGAGGAGGAGGAGGAGTGGGACAAAGAAGACTACCTACCTCTGACAGGTCAGACAGAAGACGCCGAGGTCCTCAGGGACAGATACCATTTTATTCCTGCGTCTTCACACTTCCATCTACTTTCAGAAGTGCCACACGGACTATGTGCTACTTTTATAATCAAATTTTTAAAAGTCAATGAACAATTATCTCTGAAGAAGAAGTAGGCAGGTCATTTGCAATTTCTGCTGTGAGAATTTCAGGATTTATCTTCAAACTCTCCATAGCAGTTAGCACCATGTGCGTTTAGGGGACAGATCCATTTGTAACAAAATTGGTGGAGGCCACGTGGGGAGTGGCAGAAGCGGTCAGAGACCCCAAGCTCTTGCACTTGAGGAGGGGCACTTGGTAAGGAAGCAGCAACCCGTTCTGAAAGGTCTAAAACCTTAGGGGAACCCTAGCAACATGCCCCACCTTTTTAGCAGAACCTTCACAATCCAAGGCCCTGTGCCCCCAGTGTCAACCCAGAAAAAGGAAAAGATAAAATGATATGTTTTCTTTGTTACAATGCCAATTTGCATTTTTCTCTCTCTCTCTCTTTTTTTTTTTTTTTTTTTTTTTAACCCACACATGAATTCCAATGGGTGAGAGCTATTCTTTTCCGGGAGGAGGGGGGAAAGAGGTAATCATGACAAATTATCCTTTTTCCAAGTTATCATCATCTTGCTCTGTCTCTGTCAAATTTTTCCTCAAACACAGCAGCCTGCAAGCCCTGCTCCCCCTCCCCCCTCGTGTGCTATTTATACCTTTTGGATCAAACCAGCACGTTTGCATATCTCAGCCATTCCAGGGACTGTGATGATGAACTGCACTGCTTCCAGTCTTTTCCATCAGAGTGGCTCGTGGTCACGTCCCTGAATATCTTTAAGGACAATGTGTTCCACAATCCCTTCCATCTAAATCTGTCGATAATTATGATAGAGGAGGATCAGCTAAGCTTCACCCAGGAAGGGATGGATCATTTTTCAAGCCTAAGTGTTGCCTCCCCATTATCTGTAAGCAGTAACACCACCTTGATCTGCAACTTTGCAAGGACGTGGACAGGAGCTGATTTTTTTTTTTAATTCCCTCGGGAAACATCATTCTTTCTCCTTTAAGAAAAGATGGCTTTTTCTCTTAAGCAGTTTTCCTTCTTTCATTGCTGTTTGTTAGGTGTTGATTTCTTTTGTTCCAGTGGGTACTCACAGTTAAAAAAAAAAAAACAAAACAACAATCCACACTATCCAAGGTGGTGGACAACTCAAGAGAAGGAGTTAAGGAATGGAAGAACAAGAAAAGGTGTTGCCAAGAAGGGAGAGAGGAAATGGAGGCAAAGTAAGGAATGAAAGAGCTGTCCTGCCTTGGGTCAATCAGTTTCGCATGACGTCGCAGCTGTTCCTTTCCAACTATTTTTCTGGATGCAAAGGATGTTAGAGCGGCTGCAGAATCTTTAAGCTTCATTTTAGTGGTTTACAAGCTTCCCTGCCACAGTCTCATCTCTCCCACTGCTTCACCCCATTTCTTCGGCCAGCATCCTGGGAGTTTATATCTGAAGTACGTGACACGACTAGATGTGGTCATATTCAAAACAGATGAATGAGGCTACAAAATCAGGAGGTTTTAGTGCAAAACTGAAGGTACAGGAGGAGAGGCAGAAAAGGTTTTTAAGAAACTCGAAGTCCACTTTCTCCAACCCACCAGGAGTGAGCACATTTGGAAAGCGCTGAGGGAACTTATGGTGTTTACTGGAAACTTGTTGGATTCTAGACAACAAATGAGGCCATGTTCCACTCAACTCCCCACTTGGGTTTAGGAAAATGTATAGGAAGGAGATTCACGCTGGCCAACGTCTCCCTGAACTCTCAAACGAGGAATGCAATAAGTAGCCAGCTTGGACCTCCGTGACCTCAAAGGAAAAATTAGCTTTTCCACTTAATTCCTACCCGATGTGGGAGAGCAGAAAGAGTACAGGATGTGGAATCAGAGGACCTGGAGGGAATCTTGCCTCTTCACGGATACGGGTTAGGTCTCTGTTTTCTCACCCTTAACATCTGAACGATAACGAGGCATCCACGAGCATTTAACGACAGGGATGGAAGCAGCACCAGGCAGACGGAAAAGCTCTTGGCGTGTTGGTTATTACCGCCAAGTGTCGCAGCTCCAGACAACGATCAGGCCCAGTATCATCATCTGCGGTATCGGCTTCCAAAAACTCAAGCTAGAAGTTTCTTTTGCCTTCTGAGTGTGTGCCAGCCATTTAAAAAAGGCAATGTTAATGTTACAGGACTCTTTCCTGTGTGATTAAAATGGGTCTCTGGACCAAAATGCTTATATCTAAAACAGAATGTGAAGCATTTTCTGCACGTTTCTTACAACAGGAACATAGTAGTTTAAAAAGCAGAAGAAAGCAAGACAGAAACAAAATAATTTGCTGTAACAAGAATAAGAACAAAAACAAACTCAGAGGTTTGCTCCCCCATTAGGAAGTAACTCATATAACCCTCACTTTAGCCTCATGACAGATGGAGTACATAGGGTCCCACTGTGTGATGAGGAAGTTGAGGTAGATTTGTTATAACCGTGCTCGGAGGATCAGTGGGAACTCCTGAGAACTCCAGGGAGGGCCATGGAGGAGACAGCAGGTGGGGCTCCCACTTCCCCAAACTCCAACCAAAAAACTGCATCTGGCACTTCCTGGGCTTCAGCTAAACTACCAGAAAGGATTCTGAGTCTAGAGCTTTAGAAAGTATGAAAATCACAGTTCCACCCACTGGAAACATCTTTTGCTATTTCGTTTTATAATACAATACTTGTCTACGCTTTCTTTGGGGGCTCTCAATCTTCTTTCCTGCAGTATTCTCAAAACATCTACAGCCCCTAAATTTTGGAGTTAGCCTTGACCCCACTGTCTTTCTCATTCTAATTCCCAAAAATTCTTGGTTCTCCCTCAGACTCATTCCTCAAACCTAGCCCCTCTTCACCATTCCCACTGCCCTCCTTTGGTTTGGAGCTCATCATCTCTTTAACTGGCCCTTACACTTCACATCCCTGGACTGTTCCTTTTCTCTTTCTCTCCCTCCCACCCCCCTATCCAGGTCTCATAGGAAGGCACAAATAATCTTCCTAGTGTATAACTATCCCCAAAGTCCTTTGTCCCCTTCATCTCCAGCTCCTCGGTCCCCTGAATGCTTTCTCTTTTCACCTCACATCCCCTCAAATACAGGACTGAAACCTCTTCAGAGTCCTTCCAACGGTGACCAATGAGCAAGGTCAGCTTCACTGAAGATCTGTGGAGACTCTGCAGGAAGATACTGGCCAATCCTTCCCCAGAGCAACCCACTTAAGAATCCAGATTCAACCATGACTCCTCTAGTGTCTTTTCTGGACCAGGTCACCAGTATGCTTTTCTCTCCCTGAATATCCCCCTGGGCAGTAAAGAACATGGCGGCTTCTCTTTTCCCACAGACACACAAAAACCTCCCATTCGTCTTAAGGTCTTCAGCACATAGGTCTTAAACATGAGGCCCAAATGCGAGAAGAAACAGGAAGGGACATCAGTTTGAGGTCAGACAGCTCTAAGTAGATTCCCAATTCTGCCACTTGCTCGGTAACCTTACTTCGTCTCAGAGCCTCATCTTTTCACACCTGTGACATTATATTCCTCTCAACATTTATATATGGATCAAGGATAACATATGTAAATCATAAAACACGTAACAGGTACCTAATAAAAGGAACTAGAA
Source organism: Mellivora capensis (assembly GCA_004024625.1). Lineage (NCBI taxonomy): Eukaryota > Metazoa > Chordata > Mammalia > Carnivora > Mustelidae > Mellivora > Mellivora capensis. The sequence goes on along the minus strand of PISX010013396.1, from coordinate 11,861 downwards.
GAAATTTGGAGGCTCTTCCTTCTCCTGCTACCATCTATCTATCATGTTTGCTCTAAGAAAACAAGTTTCTTTTAATTTTGTTAATTTTTTTCTGTGACCACTGAGGTCACTGTGCTGTCAGTTGTTACCATTATCTTATCAAGACCTACAAAGAAGGCTACTCCACTGTGGCTGATGTGGGGATATCCCTGAAGCTGAGGCCACCTATAGAAGAAAGTGATCTAAGAAAAATCACGAGGTGAGTTCTAGATAGGAGGGTGACAGTGTTCCACCTCTCTTTCTGGATCTAACATCAAGAAGAAAAATATCTGTAGCTTTCTCCGAAAATGTGGATGACAGAAGTATGTCCCTTCTGTGAAGGAGAAGGGACAACTAGGAAGGCAGGGAGCCCCGTTAGGGCCTCAAGCTAGAAATGTGTAACTTAAATGCAGATCTAGATTCATATTTTATCTTTATTTTCCCATTGCCACCTCCAACCAAGTCTTATGGAACACCTCAGGTGGACAAGCAGGTAAGTCTTTTGCCTATGTAGTTACATCAAATGTTATAGGCAGAAGGTGTTCTTTGGAGAAAAGCATCATAGTGGCAGCAATAATACTTGAGAAGCTCCAGCAGAAAAGTGAATCTTCGGGAAAAAGACAAGATTTCTTGATTCATTTGCCCTCCCTTTTCAAGAAATTCTAATTATAGTGCCAACTTGGAGAATTCTGGGTTTTATTTTTATTAGGAATGTGGCATTTCCATATGTAAGTGTTAAATCAAGTCCTGTGGCTTCTTAGGGAATTCAGGGAATTTCTTGCTGTTATCCTTTCTGCTGGGCAACCCTGATTTAGAACCATAAAAGCATATGGAATAGCTGACCCAAGAGATAAAGTAATAATCCAGGGCTCAGAACCTAACATTGACAAAACTCTAAGCCAAATGCAAATTTGGACCCCAACAGAACAAAATGCCATTTCATCCTAGCTATCCCTGGACATCATCCAAGATGGAGTCCAAGAAGAGGACACCATGTTTCAGATTGGTGTCAGGACAGACTAGAGCTTTTTAAAGTCAGCTGAGCCTTCAAAGTGCTTTTACTAGCATTGCTATGACTTGTCTGTGGCCAGTTAGTTCCCTCTCTATTCCCTTCAGTGACTCCTCCAAACCCCTCCTCAAGCCTCCTGTGTCTTCCCTTATTCCCTTCCTCTCAGACAATTTCACAAAAAATTATTTCATGGACAAAACACATGATCTAGTCTGGGTTCCCTTATCCTCTAACCTCTTCACTAACAACCATCCTACACCCACATTTTCCTGACCTTCTCCCTTCAGTATCCAAAGAAGAGAGGTTCCTCCATCTAACTTCTTCCTTTTCATTCTTTGTCTTATCCTTTCTCATCGATTGTCCTTCAACTTTTCGTGGTTTAAACCCTTTCTCTCTACTGGATCTTTCCACCACTATTAAGAAACATAAGCAATTTTCTCCTAACTTTAATGCTCTCTCCTACTCCCCTCTACCCATATCCATATCTAGTAGCCACCGTCCTCTTTTTTTTCAAAGCCAAGAATCTAGAGTTGCCCACTTCCAATGTACTCAGTATCCTCCACTTCTCAATCCAACCCCTGAAATGCTCTCGCCAAGAATACCTGTGAGCTCCACACTGCACAACCCAATGAGTACTTTTTAATCTTCACCCTGTGCCCTCTCCTCACCTCTTGCCCCCAGCACCACCACAGCTCAATTATCTAGAAAATGTGTCCTTATTTACCTTAAGGATATTTATTCTTTTTATGTATCCTTAAGAAAATATTCAAGAGTCACATCCTCTATGACTTTCCAAGCCTTTATAGCCAAGGGTGACCCCTCTCTCTTGGGGTCCATTCAGTACTTGATGCATACTCCTATTATTCCTCTTCTTACACTGTATTGCATTTAAATCTATGTCTCTCTCTCCTCTCCTAATCTGTAAGTTCCTGGAAAACGGGCACTGTGTGTTCAGTACCTGGCATGTAGGCCCCCAACAAATGTTTTTGAATTTAACAAAATTCACTCCATTACTAAGGAGCAAGTTGAAGTAAATTTCATTAAGTCTTGTGGGTTAATTTAAACCAGAACCACGTCTGTTTTTTGCATAGATACTAAACAACAAGAAAATTCAAGCATGAACATGTTCTCTAAATTCAGACTGAACCTTGCCTGTTTTGATTCACATTCATAGTAGTAACACTTCCAGGTGTGTCATATACACTGTGACTACACATTAATATTGGAGGTGAGACCAGAGAAGTATGCCTAGAAAGGTAAGACGGCACAGCTGAACAAATCCTAGACCAGGAAGACAGACATCGGGGGGAGGCATCTGGGTGGCTCAGTTGGTTAAGCATCTGCCTTTGGCTCAGGTCTTGGTCTCAGAGGCCATGTCAGGCTCCCTGCCCAATGGGGAGCACTGTTTCTCCCTCTTCCTCCCCATTTGCACTCTCTGTTACTATCGCTCTCTCTCTCTCAAATAAATAAATTCAAAAATCTTAAAAAAAAAAAAAAGACATTTGGGTTCTATTCTGATCTACTGCTAACTCATTTGCCCAAGTCCTTGCTTACATCGCCTCATCTGAACAATAATGGCATTGAATTGGATGATCTCTAAGGTACTTCCTACACTAAATGACTGAAATTCTATTTTTTTCTGAGGTTTAAAATATTTGATATATAGAGTATAGTTGAAGGCCACAGATTTCAAGAGGCTGGGGAACTATGAAACTAATCTAGAGTAAGGATACTAAAGTTCCCAAGAAAAGCAACTTTGGATAGGATACCAGGAAAGATTGTGATTCAGGTTAAGATGACCAATGAAGATGAGAGCAATTTGGAAGTCAGCAGATTTCTAGACTGAATCTAGTGGAGAGCAGTGTGAATGGAGCCACAGATTACAAAAGCCAAGAGCTTGGCAAGAAAGTGTGAAGGGTGACAACAGAGCCACAGAAGAGGCCAAGGGCTTTGTAGAAATCTCTCCATTCCATGGAGCCAAGAAAAAGGCAGAGTAATCTTCATTGGAGAGAACTACAAAAAAGGAGATTTACTGTCCAAGAACATCCAGTTTTCGGGTAAGGTAAAGAAGTTTCCGATTTAATATATATGCAACAAATATTCATGGAGTTCCTACTGTTAGGAAGACAAATGTGGCTCCAGTCATCTGAGACAGTTTTTGTAAGAGAACAAACTATAGTTACAATGATGCCAAACATGCCTTGAGTACGGATGGGGCATAGCTTCAGTGCAGTCCTCTTCCAGGGACAGTTTCCTATATTCCCAAAGGATGAAGAGGTTTGACAGTGCCTGAGGTCGATAAGACTATAAGGGGCACGAGCTGGCTGCAAATTTCCAAGAAAATTACAACTTCCCTCCACACCATGACAGCTTAGCCCAACATCCTCTTACAACTGAGCTTTCACCCCAAGGCTCTTCTCGTGTTTGAGGAGATTTGGGTCCATGTCCTAGTTCCTACCCCTGCTTACCTCATTTCACCCAGGGCCTTCCTTGCCTACCAAAAAGTTCCTCAGTATGCAGCATTTTGTTCTCTATTCTGGGTCAACACAAGCCCACTGTACTAGAGCTTCAGGTTTCCATCATTTTTAGCAACACACACATTTCCTGAAGACCCACACATTCTAGGCTTTGTGTGTGGGCCAGGTAATTGGCTTAGTCCTTGGGTTACACAGGATTTTCACTGGATTATCAAAAGGCTCAAGAAGAATGGAATGGGACCCATCAAAGTCTCAGAACCGAATTAGCTCCTAAGAAAAACAGAGGGGTTTATTAGTCAGCTTTTTCTACAAAAAAAGACTCATTTAGTCATTGTCCTCATTACCTGAGGGCCAGAGGTTGGTTCTACTGGCTTCTGCTGGGCTTGCCTGGATTGCAGTGTGTTCTTCCAGGCTCCACCGAGCTACAGATGTTCTCTCCTAGTAAGACCCAGGCACAGGAGCAATCCTAGTTGGAACATGCTATTCTTATGGCAGAGTACAGACACTCAAGTTGTAGGACCAAGCCATGCAAGTTCATCTACCAAGTTCTACTTACACAAGGTTTATATCCTATCTGCTCACCATCTATTGTCCAAAGCAAGTCACACGGCCCAGTTCAAAGTCAATGAGGCACAAAAGCATATTCTAGCAACATGAAAATATAGCAGGGGAACAAGGCCAGGGAATGGAAAACAAATCATGTCAATCAATATACAGCCTAACACAGGCAGTATAATAGAAGCCAAGGGAATTTGGAGAAAAGTGCAACTCAGGTTGGAGCTCTAATTATTTATGTGAACATAGATACAATTTTACCTCTCCCAACCTCAGTGTCTACATCTGTAAAATGGGGATAATGATGACCATCTAAACTAATCCACGTGGTTATTGTGTGGATCACTTCACCTGACGTAAGAGAAAATGCAGGATCAGCTATCAAGTACTCTTAGAAGTTTACTTTTTATAATAAATCATTAGTAATAGCAGCCAGCTATGGGGCAGGAACCACAGTAAAAATTTCTCCAGAACTAAAATGTATGAATAAACACATAATCAATTCTATTCAGTGAAGAGTAGGTTCTCTTGTATTCAGCTATAAAAGCTACCAGATCTGAAATTTTAAGAGCCATCCAGACTCCCCATAACCACTGTCATAGGAATAGCTTTCTAAAGGTTACACTGACATTTGAAATATAACCAAATTGTGTTAATAATAACAATAATAGTATTCCTGATGTGTTTTAGAGTTTATAAAATCCTTTCATTTTATTCATGATGACACGGAGGCTCAGAAAACTTAAGTAATTTGCTTAATGCTCCACAGCCCAATAAGACAAGGATGCTTAGGTTAGATTTAGGTAAAGCAGATTTCCTAGTCTCCCGTGGAACTAGTAAGAAAATTTCTCAGCCACATATATAAATACATAGACAACGTGATGCATGTGATAAATAGAAGTGAAACTCCCAGGCTGCACAGCTCATGAAAATGATTAGTGTAGGTGTATAAAATTTTCATTGTTTTAGAATGAAAAACCTGACAGAAAAGCCAGAGAAATGTAGCCCCAATCACAGAGCAGTGCCTGAAAACTCACGATGTCCAACTCTGCCATCAGGAGGTTTGCTCCTAGGCAGATGGCAAACAAGGCTTCATTTTGCAAGGTGATCGCGGGCAAGTAGGCACAGGGAGAATAGGGGACACACACACACACACACACGCAGACGCACACACACAGACAAGATCCACCAAACCCTTAGGCCCTAAATGTACAAACACACAGGCAAAGTACTCCCAAATCAAAGGAAGTAGCCACTGCCTGGAGATATTTCCTGGGATACAGTCTGCCTTTTACTTCATCAATACACCACTTGGTAAAATTACAGCATTCATGAGATTCCTAACTCTACGTGAGTCCAAAAACTCACGAGAGGGTGGGATTTTTTTTTTTTTAAGATCTTATTTATTTGAGTGTGCATAAGTGGGGGGAGGGGCAGAGGAAGAGAGAGGATCTCCAGCAGACTCCGTGCTGAGTGCAGAGCCTCATTGGGGCTCGATCCCACAACCCTGAGATCATGAACAGAGCTGAAATCAAGAGTCAGACGCTTAACCGCCTGAACCACCCAGCCACCATGAGGGTGGGCATTTCCTAGTTGCCACCTTTCATAGACCGATGGGGCCTAGGATCTGAGGTAGCCGATCGACTGCTACAGCTGCTAAATGAAGTTTCTCCCTGACTGGCCCCTTGATCAGCAGGTAGATTTGAGGGGATGGGCACTGGGAATATTACATCCCCTCTGTCCCTTTAACCAAGAACCTCGCTTTTTTTTTTCCCTAAACCATCTCCATGATATCCTAACTGGAATCTGAGCCCCTAATCTCAGTATCCTCCAATGCAGCTCTTAAATGATAACCAGTGTAATCTTTAAATGCCAATCTGATCATGTCACTCCCCCCTTTAATAAAAAGGAAACAACAAAAACAACAACAACAACAACAAAAACCCAACCTCCAATAAACCAAAGCAGCTTGCAGGATAAAGGCTAAATCCCTCAGTGCCATATCTAAAGTTCCGCATCCTTTGGCTCTAGTCTGTGTCGCACCCTCAATCCTGCAATCCAGCCACATCAGGCTAATTTTAGGACACACTCCCATGGGTACTATATTCTCTCATGCCCTCATGCCTTTATTCAAGCTGGACTCTTTTCTTGAAATGCCCTTTCCCTTTGTCCATTAGGCAAACTTTTATAATGCTTCAAAGCTTCAGCTCAAATGTCACCTGGTCTAGACATGTCACCACTCCACCCCCATCCCCAAGAATTTTGGTTGCTGTGTTTGCAATGTGCTCCTACAGCTTCACGCTGACCTTTCTCCTGCATTGTCCTCAATATATTATAACTGCCCCTTGTCCGTCACACCAACTATACTGTGATGGCAGGGACTGTGTCTTATACTCCCGTATAGCCCCAATTTGGGGGAGGGAGGTTTACACAAAATAGATGTGCAGTGCAGATTTGTTGAAAAGAGCCATGGAGCATTTATGAAACTTCAAAAGTACAGCATATCATGTACTAGGAAATGCACATATGATACATCATGCTCTCTAACTATGTTAAGTACCAGGGGAACAAATCACTAGAGCGGTAAAGTGATATTACCTATTTGCTTCCAAATACTGGCCCATGGACACCATCCAATCTCTGATACAGATTTTACCAGGTCATAGTAAAATAAGAACAAAGTAAAATAGTGAGATTTGCTACGATTACTCTCTTTCTCTCTCTCTCTCTCTCTCTCTCTCTCTCTCTGTGTGTGTGTGTGTGTGTGTGTGTGTGTGTGTGTGTGTGTGTTAGAGCTTTGTTTTGTTTTAATCATATAAATGGAGCAGTAGTAAGCAGCAGTTTTGTTTGGGTTTTGCTTATTTGTTTATCCCCTCACTTGGCAATCTAAAAATAAGCAAGTCAATATTGGTCTTTGTAACAGTTAGGGTCTCAGCAGGAAACAGAATTCACCCCAGATGGTTCAAATAAAGAGGCTTTAATAAAGGGACTACTCACAGAGCTCAAGTGCAGGGAGATAAACAAGGGCGGTGAAATGCCCAGAAGGGTCAAGGGGAGGAAACAGTGTCACTGGAGCCCGGGGCAGTTAGAGCCATGGTGATAAGGCCACCCAGAAGAAGCCACAGCATTAGAGCACCCAATTGCTTAATCATTACTCGCATTAGAGCACCCAATTACTTAATCATTACTTCTGAGCACCCAAAAGGAAAACAGAATCCTGAATTCTAGATGAATCCCTTCTAGTCATTATCTGGGTGACCTTAACCTCTCTGAACTGCAGGTTCTTCAACTATAAAGCAGAAATAATAGTTCCTGTCCTACCAAATGTCCAGGGTAGTTGCAAGGGGGAGAGAGGCAACATACATGAACAGGCTTATAGGCTGCAAAATCCCGTGAAATTTCATCTATGTAACATTATTGAGTCCTCACTGCGTGCTGGGCTCTGGGGTTTTGCATTTTCCTTTTGTTTTTTAGAGAGACAGAGAGGGTGTGAGCCCGGTGGGGTGGGAAGAGAATCTTAAGCAGGCTCCACACTCAGCACAGAGCCCGATGTGGGGCTCAGTCTCACAACCCTGAGATCATGACCTGAGCCAAAATCAAGAGTCAGATCCTTAAGTGACTGATACACCCAAGCCCTCACTTCCAGGCTCTGTCCTAAGGTCTTAACAAGTAATAATCCCAGCCATCCTCTGTGCAGGTTTCCTCTACATACGGTGGGGGCACATCTTTTCCTGACAAGGGCAGAAAATGCTTAAAGTATGAATGTTACCCTCATCTTCATCGTCCGTGTTATGACAGGACACAACTTATTCTGAAAAAGAATGGTACGCGAACCTTTACATACCATGCTAAGAGGTTTTCGTATATCTTGATACTTTTATTCAAAATAAGAGTGATGAATAAATGGATAAAGAAAATATGGTGCATAAGTATATATACAATATTATGTAGCCTTTAAATTAAAACAAAGGAGATCTTGCCATTTGTGACAATATAGGTAAGTCTGAAGGACATTATGCTAAGTGAAATAAGCCACAGACAGAAAGCGAAATATTGCATGATCTCACTTATATGTGAACTTAAAGAAAAGAATAGAAAAAGAAAAAAGCTACACTCATAGTAACAAAGAATAGACTCATGGGTGACAGAGGCTGAGGGAAAGGGCCCATGGAGCGTTACTATATAACGGGTAGAAAGTTTCAGTTTGCAAGATGAACAGTTCTAGGGATGAATGGTAGGATGTTTGCATACCCATATGATGGTACTTAATATCACTGAACTGTACAATTAAAAATGGTCAAGACAGTAAATTCTGTATTTGGGTATTTGACAGTATAAAAAGAAAAATGATTATAAAAGTAAAAATAAGCAAAATAAGCCTGAAATTTACCATACTTTCATGTGTTTGACCACTTAGGGAAAATAAGAACCAGTGGCACCCATGCCCCCTGACTAGGAATGCCAAGGGTGAACCCACACCCAGCCTAAAGCCAGCACACACGCACCGACAAGGCTCACTCTCCCTGCACTGCTGAAATCCACAGGCACGCTTAGACAGAACAGCTTCCTAATGCTTTTCTGAAGCCAGCAAGCATGCCCTGCCCAGTAAACTCTCCAGCTGCTGTGCCAAAGCCAGCAGGCCTGTGCAAATCGCAGAGGGGACCCCCCCCTTGATCACCTGGCCCTGGTGGCCAAGAGGGCCAGCAGTCCAGAGCTCCAAGGGCCTGTAACAATTGAAAAGACAACTCTTGGCAGGCCACCACACCCAGGGCAGCCAACTGAAACACAACCCCAATCTTCCTGTGAAAAAGGCCTATGTACTTAGCCTGGTGCTTCAGCATGAGGGGCAGGCTTCAGGTTTCCCACAGCTGTAGAGGCCGAAGCAGCATACCCAGGGAACAGTAGCAGGAAGAAATCATTCCTGCACACCCCCTTGGTCCCGCTAAAGCTTAACAAGACTTCCTAGAAAGGACCTTATACACTCATTTGGAGCCCTGATTTTTGCAACTGTCACCTCCAGATCTCCTGGTCTGAAGTCTGACAGGGATTACAATTGTGGACCCACAGGACTGTATGTATTTGCGTGCTTTAAAAGCTGCTGCCTGTGGGTCTGGTTTCCAATCAGCCTGAAACTAGGTGCAAAATGAGATTCTTCCCTTCGGATCCTTGACAGTCTTGGCTCACCCTCAACAATGGGAACACTTCAAGAATAAATCAGATGGTTTAGACAATCACAAAGGTTCAAGAGACAACCTATGGCAAGATACAAATAACTAGGGCAAGTTTCAACAACAAGGAGAGCATCACCTACACAAGGCCACTCCTTTAAGACAGAGGTAGCTGTTTCACCTAATACACAGAAACAAACACAGACTCAAGTACGATGAGGAAATAGAGAAATATGTTCCAAATGAAAGAACAACACAAAAATATCAGAAAAAGACAGTAATGATATGAATTTAAGTAAGGTACATGATAGAGGATTAATCACTTATAAAACTATTAAGATTAAAAGACAAAGTGGTGAAATTAAAGCAACAATAATTAGTTAAAGGATAAATAAAATAAAAATATGTAAAAAGTAATATCAAAGACTCAAAACATGGGAAGTATGGGTAAAAATGTAGTTTTGGAATGTGTTCAAATTTAAGTTGCTATCAACTTAAAATTGACTGATATACATAGGATAATATATGTGAACCTCACAGTAATCACAAATCAAAAATTTACAGTAAATACACAAAAGAAAATAAGAAAGGAATCTAAAATAACCCCAAAGAGAGTCATTAAACCATGAGAAAGAAGAAGGGAAGAAAGGGAAATTACTAAAACAGGAAAACGGGTAGAAAATAACTGGCAAAATGCCAAGAAGTACATATCTACCAATAATTACTTAAAATGTAGATTAATTTCTCCAATCAAAAGACTTAGTGTGGCTAAATGGATTTTTTTTAAAAAAGGACAACAATATACTGCCATTTCAGAATGAAATATACTCATTTCAGAAGTATAGACACATATAGGGGTGCCTGGGTGGCTCAGTGGGTAAAGCCTCTGCCTTCAGCTCAGGTCATGATCTCAGGGTCCTGGGACTGAGCCCTGCATCAGGATCTCTGCTTAGCGGAGAGCCTGCTTCCCCCTCTCTCTCTGCCTGCTTCTCTGCCTACTTGTGATCTCTGTCAAATAAATAAATAAAGTCTTTTAAAAAAGAAAAAAGTATAGACACATACATATTGAAAGTAAAGAGATGGGAAAAGATATTCCATGCAAACGGAAACAAAAATAAAGCTCGTGTAGCTATACTCCTATCAGACAAAACCAAGGAAAGGAAAAGTGAATTGGGGGAAACTGGAGGGGGAGATGAGCCATGAGAGACTGTGGACTCTGAGAAACAAACTGAGGATTTTAGAGAGGAGGGGGAGGGGATAGGTGACCCTAGTGGTGGGTACTAAGGAGGGCACGTATTACATGGAGCACTGGGCGTGGTGCATAAACAATGAATCTTGGAACACTGAAAAAATAAAATAAAATTTTAAAAGTGGCAAAAAATAAAAAAACAAAAACAAAGACTGTAATAAAAAACAAAGAGGGGCACTACATAATGATAAAGGGGTCAATCCATTAAGAAGACGTAACATTTATAAACATATATGCACCTAACATCAGAGCACAAAAATCTATAAAGCAAATATTAACATAGTGAAAGGGAGAAATTGACAGCAACATGATAATAGTAACGGACTTCAACATTGCACTCACATTAATGGATTATATATTATCCAGACAGAAAATCAATAAGGAAATGACAACCTTAAATGGCAGATTAGACCATATGGACTTAATAGATATATATAGAACATTCCATCCAAAAGCAGCAGAATATACATTCTTCTCAAATGCATATGGAAAATTCTCCAGATACGATCACATGTTGGGCCACAAAACAAATCTCAAAAGATTCAAGAAGACCGAAATTGTATCAAGCATCTTTTCTGATCACAATGGTATGAAACTAGAAATCAATTACAAGAAGAAAACTGGAAAAACTACAAATACATGGACATTAAACAACATGTTACTGAACAACTACTGAGTCATAGAAAAAAATTAAAGGACAAATTAAAAAATACCTAGAGACAAATGAAAACAGAAATAGGACACATCAAATATCTACAGAATGCAGCAACAGCAGTTCTAAGAGGGAAGTTCATAGCAATACAGGCCTACCTCAAGAAACAGAAGAAATGTCAAATAAATAATTTAAATTTATACCTAAAGAAACTAGAAAAAGAACTAACAAAGCTAAAGTAGTAGAAAGAAGGAAATAATAAAGATTAGAGCAGAAATAAATATCTTTTTTTTTAAGGTTTTATTTATTTATTTGAGAGAGAGAGCATGAGAGGGGTGAAGGTCAGAGGGAGAAGCAGACTTCCTGCTGAGCAAAGAGCCCAATGCAGAACTTGATCCCAGGACTCCATATCATGGCCTGCGCCAAAGGCAGACGCTTAACTGAGCCATCCAGGTGCCCCCACTATTGGGTATCTACTGAAAGAAAACAAAAACATGAATTTGAAAAGATACATGCACCCCCATATTCAATGTGGCATTATTTGCAATAGCCAAGGTAAGCAAACAACCTAAGTGTCCATTCATGCATGAATAAAGAAGATGTGATACAGGGGGAGGAGCAAGATGGCGGAGAAGTAGCAGCTGAGACGACATCAGGTAGCAGGAGATCAGCTAGATAGCTTATCAAAACATTGCGAACACCTACAAATCCAACGAGAGATCGAAGAGAGGAA
>PISX010013395.1:0-56893 GCA_004024625.1 Mellivora capensis | reverse complement strand
ATATAAACTGGTCACTTTAAATGTGATACAGCACTTAAAATGAGAAACAAACTGCAGGATAAAAATTCACATTACCCAGGGGCGCCTGGGTGGCTCAGTCGTTAAGCGTCTGCCTTCGGCTCAGGTCATGATCCCAGAGTCCTGGGATCGAGCCCCACATCGGGTTCCCTGTTTGGCAGGAAGCCTGCTTCTCCCTCTCCTACTCTCCCTGCTTGTGTTCCCTCTCTCGCTGTGTCTTTCTCTGTCAAATAAATAAATAAAATATTTTAAAAAAAAATTTTTTTTTTTTTCACATTACCCAGTAACAGGCACAGGTCCTGTTAGGATCACATGGCTCATCTGAGCCACTTTCCTGCCTGTCAGAGTGGATCCTTTTTAGTCTCGCATTTGTGGGGTAGGCTGGGTCTGAAAAGAGCCAGGATTACAGGTGAAAGGCTTTGAAATTCCAAATTTGTTCTGTTACACACGACAGATACAGTAGAGTAGACAATAGCAAAGATCCAGATAGTTTCATCTTGAGAGTCGACACATCTACTCTCTTCACTGTTTCCACAAAAATTATCCAGATGTTTTCTTCCAGTTCTAAGCCTCTGTCATTCAGACTCAGATGTGTACTTCATTGAAGCTTGCTAAGCTAAACCATCAATGTTTGCAGACTTCGGTGCCTGTACCTATCAGAACTTGCTCATTTGGAAGATGTTGAATAGAGCTCTAGCTGGGGAGAAGTGAAGAACTGGAAACTTCAGAGCCTTGCTAATCGTGGGAGGCCCCGTGGCAGAGGAGGGAGTGCCCTGGGGCTCTAAGGCACGGGTTTCCGATCTTGACTGTGCCTCATTAGCTGGGTGAACTTCATCAGGTCTCTTACCCCTCCAACTGTCTCTTATGTCATCTGTAATGTGGACAGAGATGAAACTGACCCGAGAGGTTGTCATTTGGAGCAAGTGTTTTTGGATCATCATCTTTTGTATATTGTTGGAAGTATTTGTCGTGGCTTGTAAGAATGTGAGATGTATGGTCACTGAAGTAAGAGCTTTTATCTTAAAATTTTATTCCTAATATTATGATTTAGTGAGAGTCATGGTCTTCTTTCCCAGATTCCTTGCTCTTTCTCTCTTAAAGCTGCAGGTTGCCACCCTAAGACCTGCTTCAGTGAAAAAGATGGCAGTGAACTAGCTCCTGGGCTGACAGGGTCGCAGGGCAGACACGTCTCAGACTAGCCCACTACCTCAGACCAAATTCTTTACCAGTGGTCATCAGGGTTTCAAAATAGGTGGTGGGTGAACACCATCGACACCCGCCTTGGAAGTGAATGTAAATTACATTGTAACCATCTTACTCCATAACTGTGCTCCTCGAGATGTCTCAAACTAGTGAGAGCATCCAGAGTTTATAACCCTCTGGTGAATCATAAGCTGACATCAGCTGATCTTATCCTAGTTTTTCTCTTTACCCTAGCCACCTTCCTTTTCCTAAGCTCTGGGGATTCCAGCCCTGACACTTGGGGGTTTCCTTGCATACAAGAAAGTTGCCCTCCATGATCTCTGTTGCCCGTGGCCATGCCCCCGACTTGCTGCGCCTTGCACCTGTCCGTGGATGCTACTTGCACTCGCGGAGAGCCAGCAGTGGGGCGGGAGCTTCCTTGCACCAAGTTTCATTATCACGGCACATATTCTGAGACCAAAGGATCTCAGATACATCAAGGCACTTGGGTGAAATACCACCTTTTTTCACTCATTTCCATTGCTGCACCAGTCACTTCAGCTCCAGTGAAATGAAGCGTCATTTTCTCAATGTTGTGGGATGGACAGCTATTTCAGGAGTGAACTTGCCTTGTGAACTCACCCACCTCCAGTGTGTCTCAAATCTGCTAAATGTTCTGTATGCTCATTTCACCTTCGAACGTAGAGATGCATAGAAGCCATGTCAGCGTGCTGACCACTTTCACTCACTGCCACCCATTTCCATCGTCACTTCCGATTTTCCTCTCTTGGGAGAGAAGACAGGGTTTTTGGACACTCAGAGTATGTTTTTTGTTGCTTCTTTCATAACAAAAGGAAAAAAACTAATTCATCCAAGTTAAAAAGTTTATATTTAGTATAAGGTAACATTACAAATTTAGAAAAATACCCTCTGATATAACACGAAACAGTGTTCTGATAAAAATAAAAAGTACTTCATGCTGCTGTGTATAGTACTGCATTTTATTTTTCATATATTTAAAACTTTTGAATAGGAATTAACATTCACAGAGGTTTAAAAATAATATGCAGTGAAAAGCCTCCCTTTTGCCATCACCATCCTCCACCTTTCTAGTCCCTGCCCCTTTCCCCCGTGTAAGCTAGTGTTTTCTATAGCTTTCCAGGTTTATTGATAAGTATACAAGCAAATAGATGTGTTTATATTTTTTTCTCGTTTTTTAAAAGATAGCATATCGTTTATATTAAAAGATAGCATATCGTTTATAAAAGATAGCATATATATACGGGGTGCCTTTTGCTGTTGTTGTGAAACAGGATATCTGGGTTAGCCCATGAACAGCTTTGTTCCTTACACAGCCGTAGACTCTTCCTTTGCTCAGAGAGGAGAGTCCGTAACTTGTTTAACCAATCCCATAATCGGGAGCATTTGGTTGCTTCCCATTTCCAGGTATGAAAAGCAATGCTGGAGTAAATAACCTTGGCCTCTGTCCTATAGCATATGTGTTTATTTTCCAGATGTGGTATTGCCGGGTCAAGGGTATGTACATTTTCAGTTTTGTAAGTTATTGCCAATGTCTCCTTCACAGGGGTCATACCTGTTTAATTTCTCATCAGCAGTATAGGGAGGTGCCGTTTTCACAGCCTGGCTAGTCATGCTAGGCTAGTGTTTGGATGTTTGCCACTGTGATAAATGAAAAATGTATCTCAGTGTGACTTTAGTTTGTACTTCTCTTATTTGACTGGAGTTGAACATCTTTTCGTATGTTTTAGAAGCATTTATATTTCCTTTTGTGGGAATTATCTGCTTATGTCTTTTGTCCACTTTTCTGATGAACTGTTATAGCCCATTTTTAGGAACCCTTTTGGGGAGATTAGGCCTTGCTCTGTGACATATTTTTCTCAATTTTATATTAGCATTTTGACTTGATAATGTTTTGTTTTGTTTTGTTTTGTTGTTGTTGGTTTTGGTCTTAGAGAACTTTGGTGTTTTGTTTTTTTTTTTAATTGAATTTGTCAGTCTTTTGTGGCTTCCGGATTTTTTTTTTAAGATTTATTTATTTATTTATTTGACAGAGAAAGAGAGTACAAGCACAGGGAGTGGCAGAAGGAGAGGGAGAAAAAGACTCCCTGCTGAACAGGGAGCCCTATGTGGGTGTCGATCCCAGGAGCCTGGGACCATAACCTGAGCCAAAAGCAGATACTTAACCGACTGAGGAGCCCCGTGGCTTCTGGATTTTAAGTTGTAGTTAGAAAGGGCTTCCTCATTCTAGGGACATAGAGGGAATCTCCTGCATTTCCTTGTAATACTTTATTTGCTTCATTTTTTTTTTTTTTTACATTTATAGCTTTGATATATTTTGGGATTTATCTCAGTGTCACATGAAGTATGGATCTAACTTTATTTTGTTGTTCCTGGGCCAATTAATCAGTAGTCCTAATATTTCTTCAAATGGCTTTGAAGGTCTAAAAAGTTAGCAGCTCTTGCAGAAGCCTTAAAGGAAGTATCCCTGACAAAGGCCCAGCTGGGTCTAGACCTGGAAGAGCTGGAAGCCGCGGCCCTTCTTGTGCAGGAGGAGGAAACGGCATTAAAAGCAGCCCGTCCCGTGTCCAGGCAGCAGACCCCTTCCTCCAGTCCTGAGGCCAGTGATTCCGAGGAATCAGACAGCACCACGTCGTCTGAGACTGAAGGTTCGGGCTCAGAACAAGGGGAGCTCACAGGCAGTGAATCTGAGACAGCAGATCCCTTACGAGGTCCCTCTCCAGAGGGAAGCAGCGCCCTGCTTATTGTTGCTGGTGGGGTGTGCAGAAACTCAGCCACCGAGACATCAGATGGCAGTCCTGGAAAGCCACCTGCCTCTTCCCAGGCTGTTAGAGGGTGCGGGCCGCTGATAGAGGAGCTTGGAGAGCACCTGAACTCGACCGTTCAAGTTTCTGAACCCGAGGACTCGGCTGCTGGAAGCCATGGCACCATGCAGGGCGGAGTTGACTGGCAAACACCGAGTGATGGACGCCGAGCGGTTTTCCCCACCATTGAGAATTAGATGAGATTTGGTTTCCTTTACTGAATGATAATGCTTCATTTTCACTTTGTCCTTTTTCTTAGTGTGTACAACAGTGTTTTTTGGTGAGCTGATGTTGATAGCTGTTGATTTCCTTGGTACAACTTTAAAAATAAAGTTCTAAAGTATTTTTGCCGAAGTGTAATTAATATTGAAGATGAAATAACAGTTGGGCCAGAATCTCTAGAATGCAGAGCCCATTAACATGGTTTTCTTCAAGATTTTATTTTTAAGTAACCTCTATACCCAATGTGGGGCTCGAAGTCACAACCCTGAGATCAAAAGTCACAAGTTCTAACAGCCAGCCAGGTGCCCCCATTAATATTTTTAGTAACCTCACCAAGGGATACTTGACGTACAATAAACTGCACGTATTTAAAATGTACAGTGTGTAAGTGTTGACATATATATGCACAAAATGAAATCACCACTGCTGCCAAGATTCTGTTCTTACCCAGCATTCCCAAGTGTCCTCATCCCCCTTTGTTACCCCTCTCCCCTACCTCCACCTACCACCCACCCCTCCTTTCCCCAGCAAGCACTGATTTGCTCTGACACCGAACATTAGTTTGCGTCTCCTAGGACTTAATGTAAATTGCATTTATAGTAATATGTACTCTCCTAAAAATTAGGCTCATTTCACTCACTGTAATTATTTTCAGATTTGTTGGTGTAGCATGTATTCAAGAGGGCATTTTTAAAAAGGTTTTTCTTTTTTCCTGTATCTGAAAAGTATTTCATTGGATAGATTTTTCCATTCACCTACTGACGGACATTTGGTTTGTTTCCAGCTTTGGGCTGTTACAAATAAAGCTGTTATGAACATTTGTGTGCAAGTCTTTGTGCGAACATATGCTTGCATTTCTCTTAGGTAAATATCCAGTGGTGGAATGGCTGAGCCGTATGGTAGGTATATATTTAACAGTTTAAGAAACTGCCAGACTGTGTCCTAACGTGGTGGCACCGGTTCTCGTTTCCACCGGTAAAGTAGACTTCCAGGTCCTGCACATTCTTGTCATCACTGAATGTGATCCGTTTTTACCATTTTAATAAGAGTGAGGGGGTATCTCACTGTGGTTTTAATTTGCATTTTTAAAGACTTCTGTTGGTGAGCCTCTTTTCAAATGCTTCGTCATCCACAAATCTTTGTTCAAATCTCTTGCCATTTTTTTTTAAAGGCTGGGTTGCTTGTTTTCTTATTTTTGAGTTTTGAGAGTTCTTTATAAATTCTGGATATATAGCCTCATTATGAGTCATCTCTGCACACCTTGTAACCTTCGACTGGGTGCCACACATTTTAAATTTCACCTTGCTGAACATGTAGTCTTACCTTCTTCAGCTTTGGGGATGCAGTTAAGTTACTTGGAAATAGTTTGATCTTCGTGCGTCTTGCTTGCATAATTTGTTAGGCATGTGTGGAAGTGTTCAGTCTGGATGAACTATTGCCTGGTACTGAGGAAAGATTTTCCCGTGCCCCCGAAATTACAAATTTTCCAGTCCAGGTGATGGAAAACGGCACCTGTGTGAACGCTGAGCGCTGTTCCCTCCAGTGCTTTCAGATGGTGCTTTCCCAGGGATGACATGCTCTCTGCAGTAAGTACTCTCATGAGTATCAGAGGGGCTCTCTCCAGATATCTGGCCTTCTCTGCAGCTCTTTCTTCTCTGGTCCTCTGTCATGCAGCTGCTGGCTGCCTCAGTCTCCCCCTTGTCCTCCGCTCTGTCTCCTCAACTCGGGAGTCCACTGAGGTCCCTCCTCGTGCAGCCTGGACAGTGTCTACACGATGACGTGGCTCACTGTGTTTGTTTCCCATCGCCCAGGATCACTGTCTCTTACTGCCTAACATCCAATGTCTTAAAAACCATTGTTACACGTTACATGTAACATGTTACATGTACTATTTCTCTTTTTCTTTTGGTTATTTTGGGTCGAAGAGTAAATCTGGTGTTTATTACTCCATTAATGTTTTAAATGTGAGTTTTCCCACTTGAGTGTAAGCTCCCAGGGAGCGGGTTCTGTGTCGTGTCTGGTTACCACTGATTCGTCAGTGCCTGTATTCTCAGCACTCCATAAATATTTGCTGAATGAATGAACAAATGAAATAAACCAATTTGCTCTAGGGAGGAAATGAAATGAAATCTGATCTGTATTAATCTCAGTAGCATTTTTATTTCATGAAAGGGTATGCTCCCTTTTACTCTAGGTTTATATAGGTTGCAAGTATTTGTATTTCCAATATAAATTTCAGTTTGTATTAACAGGATAGTAGGGGTGACTGTGCCATTTGACACGCATGTTAACTCCTGAACGCTCTTAACAGCTTTGTCGGAATGTGTTGAAGACTTTTCTCCGGCCCCCTGGAGAGCTTAAAAATCCCTGTGACCATTGACACTTGACCTCCAGCCAGTTTGAAAATGCATGATCTGTTACTTCCCTCCTTCACTTCTAATGTCAAGTCGAGAAGATCCACTCTTGTCTAAAAGTTTAAAGCCACGGAAATTCTTCCTTCTACCAACTCTGTCCTTACTTAGTTATCTACACAAGATCTACTTCTGTGAATCTTGCCATGGGTGGAAAAACCTGTTAGTCCCTTCCTCAAAGAATGAGCAAACACGATCCTTCCTGGATATCCTCAGAGCAGAGGAGCTCAATAAACAACTCCCAGGAGTATCAAAGATGATACGAATGGGCACTTTACTTTTCGACTCCGTGTCTGCCGTGTTTCTTTTGCCTACGCTCTCTTTGTTCACACAGGGTTAAAGCTTTGTGATATCACATTACCCTGTCTTGGTTTAAGATGAGTTGAGAACACTACACCATGTCTGTAACAAGTCCAAAGGTGCTGCCTTTTATTTGATTTTTTTTTTTTTAAACTTGCCAACCTGCCATGCCATCCTAGGGATCTCCTGTAACCAAATGACTTGCCCAAGAACCCTGGGTGTTGGGAAAAACAAATACTTTGGGGAAAAAGCAGGAGAGGACCTTGGCCACTGGTCGGAGCTCAGTGGAAAGAATTAAGTCTTTGGGGTTGATGAGGTGAGGAGGTGAGTTGCAGAGCTAGAGCTCAGGTGTGACCAGCCCACAAGAGGGTACACCCAGCTCCAAACCTCCTCCTTCCTTTTGAAACTGGGAATAGAACTGTTTTCTTGCTTATCTTAAAAGGGTGATGAGACTGTCTCTTCAAAACACTTTATGAAGTGGGGAGTATTAAACGAGCGTGAGGGTTTAGTACTCTTCTCTGACTTTCCAGAGCTGAACAGAGCTCTGTTGAGCTCCCCGCCAACAGGTTGCTGGGGGAGTGCTGGGCACTGTGAAAATGAGTCAGCCTTGTTAATCGCTCCAGAGGCATGCCAGTGGTAAAAGTCTACACAGTCCAGCAGATTAGAGAGAAATATTAATTATGTCAGTGAAACTCAGCACTGTCTCATCTTCTGAGTTTGCATTATCGTTGACCTATTTTTCTGTGTTCTCTCTCTCCTCTCCCATTATCCTTGAAGAATAATCCAGGGCCTTGCCGTGGGCATGATGGGTTTTAGGTGCCAGTAACTCTCCTGATATCATCTTTCACTGGCACAGGATTAGTTTACAAATGAGACTGGGCAGCTCCCAACCACTTTCTAAGTTAGTCGAACAGCTGGGGGGCGGTTTTCACACCTGCTAGTGGAAAATCCACTTTGGTCCTATGGATCAAATTCTATGATGAAGAACTGGAGGAAAGAGAGAGAGGGTCAAGTTTTCTCCACTGTAAGACATCATAAAAAATTGTTTTTATCAGAGGGGCCCCAGATATCCATTTTGTTACAAAGAGATTATTATCTTATAACTAGAAATTGCCCCCTTATACTCGGTAGTGACAAAAACATCTCTAAAAGAAAACAGACATAAGTTAAAGACAACGTAGAGGTTAAACCTTACTCAAAAATATACAGAATCTGCTTTTTTTGAGGCGGCCGGGAAGATGGTGGACATTCAGACTGAGCGTGCCTACCAAAAGCAGCCAACCATCTTTCAAAATAAGAAGAGGGTCCTGGGACACCTGGGTGGCTCAGTTGGTTAAGCGGCTGCCTTCGGCTCAGGTCATGATCCCAGCGTCCTGGGATCAAGTCCCACATCAGGCTCCTTGCTCGGCGGGGAGCCTGCTTCTCCCTCTGCGTCTGTCTGCCTGTGCTCGCTCTCTCGCTCTCTCTCTCTCTCTCTCTCTGACAAATAAATAAATAAAATCTTTAAAAAAACAAAAAACAAAACAAGAGGGTCCTGCTTGGAGAAACTGGCAAGGAGAAGCTCCCGGGATACTACAAAAATATCGGTCTGGGCTTCAAGACGCCCAAGGAGGCCATTGAGGGCACCTACATTGACAAGAAGTGTCCCTTTCCTGGTAATGTCTCCATCCAAGGGCGGATTCTGTCTGGTGTGGTGACCAGGATGAAAATGCAGAGGACCCTTGTCATCCGCCGAGACTACCTCCACTACCTCTGGAAGTACTACCGCTCTGAGAAGCGCCCCAAGAACATGTCCGTCCACCTGTCGCCCTGCTTCAGAGATGTCCAGATCGGCGACATCGTCCCAGTGGGGGAGTGCCGGCCCTTGAGCAAGACTCCGTTTCAACGTGCTCAAAGTCACAAAGGCCGCTGGCACCAAGAAGCAGTTACAGAAGTTCTGAGACTAGACACCTGTCCACACCCCTGAAGAAAATAAAGTTATTTTCCCAGTTGGGGGAAAAGAAAATATACAGAATCTTCATAATGTATTATAAAATATTTGAAGATGCAGAAGTCCCCTCGTATCAACTGATGGGTCATGTAATGACGCTGCATGTCGGGTGGATTGAATGAAACTTCATAAACAAATCTAACTGTGTGGTCAGGCATCTCCACTAAAGCAAATCAAAAACTGCAAATGTTTCCTTAACATCATTCCATCTGAATCCCCGATGGCATTCTTGTTTGTGATCTGCTCCCTTTCCCGGCCATTCTCTGAGCGCATTATATATAGTTTCAATCCATACCAAATGAAGGAAGCATTGATTAGACTTGATTTAAGGCAGCAAGTGATAAATGCAGCTGGAAATTGATTCATGCCTCTCAAGTGACTGGGGCACAGCCATCCACAGTTGACACAACTCTTGTCTCAAGGCTGGAGAAAACAAACAGGGAAACACATGTCAGACAGATAAATGACTTCGCTGTTTTGAGCTCTCCGTGGAGGCCATTTGTTTTCCTAGATAAGGAAGACTGCTCTCCGAAGTCATGAAAAGATAAGCTAGAGAAAAAGGATGAATGTGGAATTGGATGCCTGAGCCCTTGGAAAAAAACCCAAACAGAAAGGATTTACCTCCGAGAAGAATCTTGCTAGGAGGCTGTGCTCTGTCCTCTCCTCTCATCCCGGGCGCTGCTGGCTGTGTTTGCCATGCCAGTTCCACTCCAGCCAGGCCCGCGTCCTCAAGGCCCTGTCTCCAGGATCATAAGTAATGGCAGTGGGATGCTGTGGTCCAAGTTCTTTCCAGCGAGACAGTTTCCAACTGCTCTCTTTCAAGTGCGCAGTCTGGGGAAAAAAGGCAGCAGGAATGGCTGAGTGACTCAGGAGCCCCACTTACAGAATTGTGGCCTGAAGGGCCAGCAGTCTGACGGCAAGTGACAAGTTTAGAACCCTATCCCCTCCAGAATGTAATAGCCCTCTGGCAATGCAGTGCCTCTTATAGAGCCTCTCGCATGGTACAAGGCTAAATATTTACTGTATTTTTGCTCTGTTTTCTCACCTCGACATGGTTGCTCACTCATTGCTTTCTCTCCTCCCTCTTAGTTTGCATAGGTGGACATCTCACCCATCCTTCACAGCCTCATTCAAATGTTACCTCCTTAGAAGGTCACCCTTCATTCTTCCTGGCTGGAAATTATTTCCCTCCTCTGAACTCCCATGAAATCCAGGCCAGGCCCTGCTGGAGGAGCCTCGAATCCAGGGAAAGCTAAAGGGATCAGAGTGGGGAAGTGTGATGCCTGTGAGGCTATGCCACAGAACATCGGTTTCCAGAATTCTTGTATTCAGACTTCTGTAAAAAAGTTACAAAAAAAAAAAACAAAACAAAACCCACCGTGGAATACAGAGGGCTGCTGACATAAAGCTGCCAACACTTGATTTTGCATATACAGTTGACCCTTGAATGACACAGAGAATAGGGGTTGAAAATCCACATAAAACTTTTCACTCCCCCAAACTATAGCCTAGTGTTGACCAGAAGCCTCACAATAGCATAGTTAACACATATTCTGTATGTTCCATGTATTATAGAATGTGTTTTTATGATAAACTAAGCTAGAAAAAATGTTATTAAAATCATGAAGAAGAGAGGGGTGCCAGGTGGCTCAGTCGGTTAAGCATCCTACTCTTGATTTCAGCTCTGGTCATGATCTCAGGGTTGGGCTTGGTGCTCAGCACAGAGTCTGCTTGAGATTCTCTCTCTGCCCTTCCCCTCATCCACGCACATGCTCTCTCCTTCCCTAAATAAAATCTTTTTTAAAATCACAAAGAAGAGAAAGCATATTTACAGTACTGTATTAATTGAAAAAAAATTTTAAAAAGTCTATGCGTATTAGTGGAAATGCCCACTTCAAACCCATTTGCTCCAGGGTCACCTGTATCCAGGGATCCTCACCCAGCCACTGAAACCTTTTGTTCATAAAAGCATGTTAACATCAAAAAAGTAAAAGGACATTTCAGAATTGAAGTCGGTCCTCTAAATTGAACATGCTTAGCTTCAAGGGCAACTCTTTTCCTTGAGAACCAGAGTTGGATTCATCGGAATTTTCCTGTCGTGCAGTGTATTTGCCAAGCATGATGTCTGGCTTGTCTGGGTGCCCCCTCACAGCTCTTCCTCAGCTGGGGAGCAGCAGCAGCCTCGTGTGTTTTAAAGACAGTACATCTTTGAATTAGAGATGAGACTAGACTTTACAAACAGCCGTCACATGGTGAACTACTGCCTTGTGCCAAAGTCTATGTGAGGCCTCTCTTGTTTGTAGCATGTCAAGCAGGGACTGTCTCCACTTTGTTCTCTAGGCACAGACCCGCCACTGGAGGAGGCTCTGCTCCTAGCTGACTGCATCATGGTTGAACTTGGCCCAGGGGCAGGCTGGGGCTTCTGCTGACCTGGAAATCTTTACTAAGCCAGGGGTTCTATGCTTCTGGTAGCATACCTGGACCATCCGAGAAGTTTTATTTATTTATTTATTTATTTGAAGATTTTATTTACTTACTTGACAGAGAGAGAGAGAGAGAGAGAGAGATCACAAGCAGGCAGAGAGGCAGGGGGAAGCGGGCTCCCTGCTGAGCAGAGAGCCTGATGTGGGGCTTGATCCCAGGACCCTGAGATCATGACCTGAGCCGAAGGCAGACGCTTAACCCACTGAACCACCCAGGCGCCCCCATCTGAGAAGTTTGAAATAGATACCAGGCCTCCTTCAGAGACAGTGGAATCAGGATCTCTTTGGTATCTAGATAGGCAAGAGCTGGGATAATCGGATCGGATCTGTGTTCTCAGAAATTTGCACTGGCAAGTGCAGAGTATAGTAGGCCCTCGGCAGTGGTTGCTGAGGGTGAGAAATACATTGAGAAAAGTCACAAAGCAGATCTGGAGTCAGTCCTGCAAACTCAGGAAGGAGAAGAAATATGAATTAGAAGAATCTATGTAATGGAGAAAATACCAAGGAGAGGATGAAGACACCAGCTGGTCAAGGAAAGGTGAGTGACTGGGTGCCCAAGGATGCAGACACATGGAGTTAAGTCATATTCCTCTCTGAAATGAAGATTCAAACATATCTGTCCCAAGGTCCCAGATCAGCCTGCGATCCTCGTATCACCATTTCATGAATCTCAATTCCTTTCGACTTGACACTGTGATTGTTCTTACTGGTGGAGTTCAGAGGGCATCTGTTTCCCAGATTGCTGATCAAATTGGAGGCCGTTCTTATAAAAAAACAGGAAAACTGAACAAACTCCTTCAAACAATAATGAGGGTTTATTAGTTCATGAACTGAGAAATCTAGCCACAGAATGGATTTCAGGAGAGGCTTACCCCAGCTGCCCAATGATGGAACCAAAGCCCTGTTTCTTGTAGTTTCTTGGCTCTACCATCCTCAAGGGTTGATATCATCCCAATTTTGACCCTTCCATGTCCTGAGGTGGCTTCCAGCAGCCCCTGCTGGTTAACACTAATCAGAAAAGTGATTATCGGTGTCCTAGTGTCTCCAGCAAGTGTCCTCAGATTCAGTCTGATTGGATCCATTCAGAACCATTCACAGTTGGCCTATAAAATGGAATGTACTGATTGGTTTTGTCTCAGTTGTGGCCCTGCATGATGCTGGGGGTAGCCATGGCAGTGCACCACTCAGCTCTCTCTCCAGGGTGAGCTGACAGCTTCACGAAGGGGGTGCCGTGTTCACTTGGAGGCCACACTCTCTCCAGGCTGCTCCTAACCATTGATGGGCACAACCAGGTGCTAGACCTGGGCCGTTCCCTCCCAGTGTGGGGTCCTTCCATAGGCTCTCTGCTCTAGCCGCCCTGTTGTCCATCCAGACTTTGTGAGGTTGCATGGCTGGCTGTGTGGGGTCTCCCTACCCAGTCTTCCTTCCTGCCTTGCCTCCCTCCACAAGTGCTAATTCTCCTCGATGCCTTGGGCTCTCCTCTCCTTTCTTCTCTTTCTCTGAGTTTGCACTTAAAATCCTTTCTTGGCTTTTGCTTCCCAGAGGACCCACTGGAGACACCTTAGTTTACCCTGAACGAGACTGATTTTCACAAAGAAGCTCAGCTCAAACATACTTTGCCCCACAAGTGCCTGTGGGGTGGAGATTATTCCCCTGAAACAGAAGAGGAGACCAAGTTCCAGGCCGAGTGACTTTGCCAGTCACCCATGCAGCAAGGGGCAGCCTTGCGTGCAAACCCTATCTTCCCCTTTACAGCCCCAGCTCCTTCCCAACACTAGGTGCTGCCCCTTGTAGAGCCTGGTGAGATGGCCTGAGTTGCTCACGTTCATCTGGCTCCTCTGGAGGTGGGGGAGGGTGATTTCCAGCGTGTGTCCCCTCCAGTGGGCTTTTCTTTTCTTTTTTTAAAGATTTTATTTATTTACTTGACAGAGATCACAAGTAGGCAGAGAAACAGGCTGAGAGAGAGGAGGAAGCAGGCTCCCCGCTGAGCAGAGAGCCTGATGCAGGGCTCGATCCCAGGACCCTGAGACCATGACCTGAGCTGAAGGCAGAGGCTTTAACCCACTGAGCCACCCAGGCGCCCCTCCAATGGGCTTTTCTTGAAGCATTCACACCTGGGGGGCAGGGACGATAGGCTGAAACTCTCACTGTCTTTCCTACCGCGCTGACTGCGTGATCCGCCACGACCTTGTCGTGCTTGGACACCTCATAGGTGACACGTCCACAAGAGCGGCATCCTTTGCACGGCAATCAGCCCGGCGGGGTGTTTAGCGAAGAGAAAAGGCACACGCCGCTGGAGCGGGCCGGAGAGCCCGAGCGCGGCGACAGCAGGCAGCGCCCCACCCCCACCCGAGGCGATCGCGGTGCCCCTGCTCCCTCGGGGCCGGGCGTGGGTGGGAGCGCCGGGCGTTCCGGCGCGCCGCAGATCAATGAGGATGCCTGTTCTCGGTTATACGAGCCCACCCCCTCTAATCCGCCGCATTGTCCACTGACGTGTCTAATTATGTGTCTTACAACCACAGAACTCCCCCCAGAGCGGCGGGGCCCTTCTGGCGGAAAGAGGAGCATGATTGCTCCATCTGTTCCTCGGGCGCCGACGGGAGGCGGCGGGCGGGCGCGGGCGGACTGCGCGTGCGCGCGGGCGGGGCGGGGCCGCATGGCCGCCGAGCGCAGGTGCCTGGAGAAAGGGGATCCCAGTGGCAGGTGCGGTTGCCAAGCTCGCCGCGGCGGAGTCACTGTTTAATTACTGTCGACTGAGGGGGCTGTTTTATTTAAGAATTATAGGAGACAGGTTCAGATGGAGTTCTGTGCCGAGCTCGAGAAGGTAGCAGGCTGGAAGCTGCTGGGGAGGGGAGACACCTGCGTCTTTAATTGAGACTGGCAGGCTCAGAATTTCCTGATACGTAAAAAACAATCACCTGGAATACGGGGAGGCTCTAAGAGGAAGTCAACATGCCCCCGTCCTCCACCCTCCTCCCAAGCGGACTAAATTGTTCTTTGGCGAAGCAACATATGATCCCCCTCCCGGTAACACTGTGTGTGTGAGATCTGGCTCTAAGGGTCCATGAAAGTATCACCTGCAGAGGATGGCAGAGAAAAGACGACCAAAAATAGGCTCTCCTTGGAACCTGCCATCGTCGGCTTCCAAGTGCCTAGTCCTTTACAGTTTGCAAAGTGCCTCCCTCTGTCTTGCCCTCCTTTCAACAGGGACAGGCAGGGGTGGTCGCAGTTTAAAGTGAAGAACCTGAGAGCCACTTAACGCTTTTGCTGGGTGGGCACTCAGGGCACTGGGGCCCCAGGAATTATGAAAGATCTTCAAGAAAGGATGAACAGTGGAGGGAGGTGGGGTGTATCCCAGGTGGAAGGATGTGATAGCAACCAGACTGCTTGGGATGATGGAGACAGGGTTAGCCCAGCTACAGGATTGGGAAGTAGCTTATAGAAGGCCATGTTACAGTTGTGGGCCCAAATTCAAGTGTGGATCACATAAAGAAAGAGAGAAGAAGAAAACCCAGTACCACAATAACAAAACCGACTGAATACTGCAGTCCTTTGTGAATTTCTTGGTAAAGTAGAACAAATATTGTAAAGTCTTCTCCTGTTCTCCCTTACATAGGCTCACTCTGTCGCTCTCTGTCACTGTTTTATCATGGTCACTGCCCAGAAAGAGTCACCTTTCACCCTGCACACTTCCTCAGTCTCTTTCAGACTCTACCCTCTGCCCTCACAGCTTCCTTCCCACCATTCCTCCTTCCTTCTTCCTTTCAGTGGCTGTGATTTGGATTCAACAGTACCTGTCTTCCCTTCCAATATGAATTCCACTTGCCTTGTGGTTCCTCCCACTGAGATGGGGTCTGGGGGGGAGTTGACAAACTAGCACGCAAGGACCAAGTCCATCCTGTCATCTGATTTTGTGCAGCCTGCAAATGGACTGTGTTTTTTTAAATATATATATTTTAAGGAATTAAAAAAAAAAACTTGTACAAATTCGTTCTCTCTCTTATATAAGTACCTTCATAATAGCTGTAAGTTGGCCTCTTGGCCTACAAAGCCTAAAATACTTTACAATTTGCCTTTTATCAGAACAAGTTTGCCGACCTCCCAGGTTAGGAGAAATAGGATATGGATACTTCTCCAGTAGTGTCTTGGATTCCGGGCCTGCAGCTTCTAGGCTTTTCCAATCCCTCCTGGGGGAGGTTTTGCAGGAAGGTGGGATGAGGCCCCTGCATGGCAGTCGGGAGGGAGAGTTTAGGGGAAGGAGACAAAACCTTCCTTGGAAGGAAACCGATCCACAACTGTCACAGGGGCCAGCCAGGGCCGTACTTGTTTTTTTCGGGCTGGGGTTGCCTTCCATTTACCTGGTCATTCCTAGGTCTAGGAATGGTAGGGTTCTACTTCAAGATTCTGTTCCCAAAAGCTGTGGCTCTTTTGTGGTCCCATAGTAAAGATGGAGGCCAGCCCAGTATATAATCATCTGAGAGATTTCATATTCCAGAGATGGATGGCCTAGCAGGTCAAGCCTGTCTCAGTGGATTATTTTCCACTAAGAGGTAAATAGCCTACCAGAGATGCCTTCCCAGAACATGTAACATATATAACCATAGAACACAGTCTTCTCCCACTTTCGGGTCTCTTTCTATATACATGAATATACTCTTATTGCCTTTTATCTTGGAGACCTTCTCCTGGTTTTTTGTTTTTTCCTTTGAGCGTTTTAAAAACCTTATCATCCTAAGCATCTTTCCTGTAATCACCTGGGCCACCTTTTTTGTCTGTCTGGCCTCCTCTCAGGAAACCCACTCCTGAGCTCTGTAATAATGGTGCTTATTCCCTGCCTATCTGAAGGGCTGAAATCACCCTGTAATCTCACCGTAGAGAGATTACATGGCCCATGGCCCAGGTCTGGCCAATCAGAATATCCTGTTCCTCTGACCACAGTGATTGGTTCAGGGGTGGGTAGGTGTTTCAAGGCCAGCTAATGAAATTCTTCTTCAGAACTTGGGCTGGAGCTATTAGAAATGATGCTTTTTCTTCTCAAACGCTAAACTGGAAGAAAGCTATTTTTTTGAGCTGTTGATGGTTACCTTTGTAATCACATGGATAAAACCTTCCTGGAAAAGGAATAGCATATACAAGAAAGTGGAGATGAGAGAAGGAAGGAGATGGGAAAGAGGGAGAAGGAGATGGAGATACAGATCTGACATCATTTCATATTCAGTGTCCAACCATTCCTGAAGCTCGTTCAACTCTGGATCATTTAATTACCCAAGCCAGTAAATTGCCCCCCCCTTTTTAAAATTAAGCTCACATGGGTAGCGTTCCCTTACTTGTATCCACATGCTTCCTGAGCAATGTAGGGGTTTTACCACGTCCTTTGGGATGTTGGATGCCTCCCCTTAACACCCCCAGCCCTTTGTCATATAATTTTCAGTGCCCAAATGCTCTGACTCTGGACTTCAAGCAAGCTGCTTTGGCCCCTTGGGATGTTTGCACCTGTGATGCAGGCCCAGTGGGGCTTTTCCTCTCTTTTGCAGCTCTTGAAATCCTTCTGCTATCCTAGGAACAAGCCCATGTAGCCCATGGGCTGATACGTAAAGCCCAGGTGAGCTGTCCCAGCCGAGGCCCCAGCCACCAGCCAGCCTGAGCTGCTCTGGAAGCCAACACTAGCCATAGAATGAGCCTGGCCCAAGAACCACCCAGCTGAACCCAGTGCAGACGTCCAGCCCGAGGAATGGTGAGCTCAAGAAATGATAGAGGGTTTTTTTTTTAAGATTATTTATTTATTTATTTGACAGACAGAGATCACAAGTAGGTAGAGAGGCAGGCAGAGAGAGAGGAAGGAAAGCAGGCTCCCCGTTCAGCAGAAAGCCTGACTCGAACCTCGATCCCAGCACCCTGGGATCACGACCTGAGCCGAAGGCAGAGGCTTTAACCCACTGAGCCACCCAGGTGCCCAAGAAATGATAGAGGTTTTAAAGCACTTCAGTTTTAACATGGGTCCTTAGGCAACAAAAGATGATACAAGGCAAAACATGCAAAAGGCATTTGCAAGGCTCTGAAGGAGTGGCCTTTTCCATGGCTAGGGAAGACTAGGGGCTATGATATGGAGCTTGAACTCTGGCTCTTGGCCACCGTACTTTAGCAAGGAGCCCGTGGCACTTTACTGAATCAGAGCCGAGCTGCCTGTGTAGGCTGGGACGTCTGTGCCTGGCACTGTCAACCAAAGCCATTTCTGGGCAGGACTCGCTGCAGGCATCATGGCCAGCACAGGACCAGGGATCAGATGCATACCTTACAGTTCGCAGTTGCCCCTGGTCATGTCCTAGAGCTCTGATAGAAGGCAGTGGCTTGTTAGACATTTGTGGGATTCATAATCCAGCTGCCATGTTTTCCTTCTGCAAGCCTGATTCCGTATGCTGGTATTAAGTCTCTGACTTCGTGTACTTTAATTCTTTTATTAAGGGTGATTTGCTAGATAGAATTTTTCGTTTTCTCCTTCTATGAGATAGCTCACATCAAATATTGAAATACTGCTATGGCTACTAGGGATAGCTCCATTTACTGAACACTAACCAGTGTCACGCTCAGGACAAAGTGCTCTATAGGCCTGACCACATCTCTTCTTTCCTGCAACCCAGGGGGATAGGTGCTGTCCATCCCATTTTACAGATGGAAAAACTGCGTCCCTTGCTCAACCATACAAAGATCTTAAATGTTGGTGTCACAAGTCAAAGCAGACAATAAGGGCTAGAGGAGTGGAGAGACTTCCTGGGGCACACTTCATCTGCTTTGAAGAGAGATCAGGATATATCCCCTACTACCTCTCTGACCTTAGGCATCTTACTAAACTTCCTTGGGCCTCAGTTTCTTCTTCTGTAGAATGGGAGTCATAATCTCACCTTTCTAGGTGTTTGGGGGCAAGAATTAAATGAGAAATATAAAGGTCCTGGCCCAGCATTAGGCCCACAGTTGGACCTTGATCCCTTTTCCTCCAGCAGAGGAGACTAGATCCTACCATCTGACAGTGATTCTGTCCAAAAGAATGTAAATTCCATGAGAATGCGGGTTTTTTTTGTTATTTTGTTTACACTGGATTCTCTGGTACCACAGCATGGCCTGGCATGTCATAGGCACCCAATGCTTCTTAAATTGAGTTCTGTATTTCTGTGAGTCTCTGATTCTGTGAGATGTGACCGCCAGTAACTTCCCAAGGGCTGGTTGGCATGAGGAGGTTGAGGGAATCCAGGAGCAAAGCTTTGCAAGGATGTGAGGAGGGAGGACCCGGTCTTGTCTCATTCAGCAGCCCTCCAGGAGCCAGGCAGAGTGGTTTGCAGGGTCAATAAAGATTCCTTGCCGCCCGGTGTGGGAAAGCAGCTCGTTTGTTGCTGGAGATGCTGGAAGGCGGTCTTGAGAGCAATCAGTGGATGTGGCTCCTCTCCCTCCCCGCCCCCTCCCACAAGCTTGTCCTGGCCTCTGCCTGGGAGCCCCCAGCCCCTCTGCCGGGCTTGGAAAGAATCCTTCTTTGATGCCAAGTATCAGCAGGGCTCTCAGAGGGTGTGAATTATTCATCGACAAACCCAGCACCCATCTGTCTCCAGTCGCGCTGCTGGCATCTCCCCGGGCCCAGAAGCTGCCCAGGGCACCTCCACCCCAGGCCTGCTGGTGGGTTCCTCATAATGAAGATTCAGCTGCCCTGAGGCTTTTGCCTTAATTGGAGAGATGATGGGGTGAGCAAGAGGCTGTAAAGTGTGCATTTGAAATCAATTTGCTCCTTGAAGTGGCATGAAAACCAAAGTCGAAGAGATGCCCGCTGTGAGGGGATTTCCCTGGTGCCACTCGGCTGGGTCTCTGTTAATGGCCTGTGTTTAATGGTCCCTCGCATCTTTTGCTCTGAAGAGGTTGGCAGGAGCCGTGATGGGATGGAAGTGGCTTTGTGGGGAATCCGGGCCCTGCAGGGGTGGCTTCACCCACAGGGCGTGGCCTCTGGGAATCGAGGCTGGAGGACAGGGTGGCCCCGAGAGCTTGTGCATGTGGCTGGAGGCTCAGGGGAGACTCCAGGGGCTCCCTGGGGGGATGCAGTAAGCTGGCAGAGATGTTTAAAAAGAGGTTAAGTTGCTGATGAACCCAGCCAGCTTCCTGAAATGTCTGGAGGAAGTAGCTGACAGCTCATCTGTAAGACAAGGGCTGGAGGAAGGCATATGGGTTGGTGGGTCAACAAGTCCCTTAATTCTCAGGGGCAAAATGGCTTTTTCCTCCATTGAAATAATAAACCGGGAATTATTTGTGTGCGTCTTTAGTGACCAGCGACTGACTTTCAAATCGGCAACTCCAGGGTTAAAAAAAAATGAGGGCGCCTGGGTGGCTCAGTGGGTTAAGCCGCTGCCTTCGGCTCAGGTCATGATCTCAGGGTCCTGGGATCGAGTCCCATATCGGGCTCTCTGTTCAGCGGGGAGCCTGCTTCCCTCTCTCTCTCTCTCTCTGCCTGCCTCTCTGCCTACTTGTGATCTCTGTCAAATAAATAAATAAAATCTTAAAAAAAAAAAAAAATGAGGTCCTCATTGGAGGCTGTATACCATAGTAGAGAGTTCTCCAAGAACTAATAACAGTTGTGACTATTGCCATGTAGCAAATCATTTTAAGATGTTTGTGGGCCCTAGTTACTCTTGGTTTTAGAACCTAACCCTATAGTATGTATCATATCAAACATTATAACATGCCATTATCATATGCATATATATGTTTATATATAATATATATATACATATTGTGTATTATATTTATTATATATCATAATGTACCCATATCAGAGGTAGGGAGATTGATATATTCACATTTATATATTTAAAAAAATAATTTTAGAATTTGCTTTTGAACATACTTGGCTATGAATAGTGACTCATTTAATATACTATTGGCTCTGTTTTGTAAGTAGTCATCATGCAGACTTAAATGTTCACACAAAGCGAGGTAACCAAATCATGAATTGTTATCAGATGTAACAAAATCTTATGAAAACTAAACTCGGTAGTGAACAAGGTGGACCTAATGTTTGTAGAGATTTAATTAAACATTTATTCATTTTGACTTTGCATATTTTTCTAACTATTTCAAGCTGATACCTTTTATTCTTTTCCGGTGTCTAATGTGTTTATGAGACCTGGACTGTGTGACTGTGTGGGGTGTGTGTGTGTGTGTGTGTGTCCCCAGTGGATAAAACACCCTTGCCTGGGTAAGGGTGAGGGGATGAGAAGCCTGGAGGGGGTGCTGTCACGGTCTCCAGGCTACCAGAGTTTTATCTCTCACAGGTCTTACTAGCTGTTTCTCTTGGTTGCAGAAATAAGCTTGGCAGGGTCTGTGCTTAGGTGAGGAGGGCTGCCGCCCATGTGCAAATCAGCATGTGTAGGTGAGGAGAAGCTGAGGCACAGCCAAGCCCACTAGGCCCTGCTAAGAAGTCCAGCGACACCTGTGGATGTTCCCCTCAGGGGACAATAGTCAAGAAATAAAGAGGGAAGTCTTTGGACTGTCACATGGCCTTGGTTCATGCATCACTGTACCCAGCGAAGGAAGAATAAGGAAGTGTTTCCCTGCCCAAGCAGAAGTGGGGGGAGGTCAAGGACAGAAGGGACATGAGGTTTGTCATCACCTTGTTGGTGGCCCCTCTCTGTTAACATAGTTATCTCCTGGCTCTCAACAGCAGCGAGCATGCAACACTAGCTCGGGGCTGACCGGGCTGTGGATGTCAGGGACGGGACCCTGGAGAATCATGGCCATGGGTCTCAGTCAGGCCCTGACCACTTAGGGAGTCCAGCAGGTTACTGAGGGCACAGGGGGGATGAGGACTGACTCTGAGCACGTGTGTTTGCTGTTGGCTTCCTAACCTTGTGCCTCCAGCAATCCTGGGCTCTCTTCAGCTGCAGAAGTGCAAAATCCAGAGATTTGAAACGATCCAGAGTGTCAGAGGCAGAATTTGAACTCAGTGTACTCACACTCGAGCTCTGTCCTGTTTCTTCCACACCCTGCTTGCTCCCCGGATTCCTAGCAATGTTCGGACTCTCAAGACTATGTTGGTAGAATTTCTGATGTGCCTCAAAGGTAGATCATTTGTCCATTCCAGGCAAATTTTTCCTTCCTGAAGCCAAGAAGGGAGAAGTGGTGGATGTGCCAAAGACTGCCAAGGGGCTTCTTTGCTGGGCAAAGAAGCACAGCAGAGGAGTCAGGTGGGGGCTAAAAATCTGGCCCATGGGTCACCTGCCCGTCAGCCCCTGGTGTTAGACTTTGTCAGACCGGAGAAGGGTTGCTTGCCAAGCCCTACACCCCTGAGGCCCCATCCACCAGGTGGATGCCCCTTTCTAAGTTCCAGAGAGACCCTGCTTTGGTTGGGGTATTTCTGGGGGCAGACCTGGAGAGAGATACTGGCATGCAAGCAAGTCTTCAGGGAGGGGACCCCAGGAAGCACTGGGAGGGAGTAAGGGAGACAGGTTTGCACCATTCAGGTGTGCATCACAACGGTTATCACTATAGGTGCAGGTGGGGAACAGTGGAGAACATTGCCTGAGTCATCCCAGTGCCCCCTCCGTTATCCTGAGGGCTGTTCCCCAGGGCTCCTGCGCCGGCCCTGCAGGCGGGCTGTGTGTCCCAGGTGGTAGAAGGCCCTCCTTTAGGGTGACAGTGGTTTCTGATGAGCTGCTGTGGTGGCAGGTGCATGGACAGGGCATCCAGGCGTGGTAGGGATAGCGTCCTCCAGAGGCCCCCTCTGTGGTGGCAGGTGGGTGGTAGGGATAGCGTCCTCCAGAGGCCCCTCTAGCTGAGCCTGACTTCTGTCTTGCTGGATCCGATCCACTGAACTAGTGGCTGTGACCTAGACCCATCCATCAGCGGAGGCAGCCCCTGTGACATTGTCCTCCCACGGTCTAAACTGGGATTATTTCCGGAGAATAGACACACAACATCCAGCACTGCTAAAGCATAATCATGACACAAAGCCTCCCGACCTTATAATCAAGTCTGGGAGCTGTCCCTGGCTCTGCTGTGTGTTTCTCTTCCCGTGGCCTGGCTTCGTTTTCTGCGGCTTTCTCTGCCTCCCCTCCGCCTCTGGAAGCCCGTAAGGAAATCCAGGTTTCCTGGCTTCCCGCCTTCCTGTTTTTATCCCACGGACCTCCGGAGGGTTGGCAGGAGCGGGAGGTGGCCGCCCAGAACGGCTCCGGGCTCCGGAGGAAGGCTTGCGGCGAGGGGGGGAGGGGTGGCCAGGGCCCGGCTGGGGGTCTGGGGGGTCTGGGGGCTCGTCTGAGAGCCTTGTCTGTCACACAGCTGTGCTCTCTCTTCCCTGGCTGGTTTACTGAGGGTGGCCGACAGAAAGGATGGGAGGTTCAAGCCACGCTTGGCATGGCCCCCAGCAAAGCCAAATTCTTGCCTCTGCCACCTCCCCACACCTCAGAATCGCGTCCTTGTCAGCAGTGTCCCCAGGCCACCTGGTTCTGCGATTCCGCTCATTCTTGGGGCTTTGGTGTCACCTCGGGAAGCACAGAAGCAGGAGGCTGGCAGAAGTGTAGACCTGGTTCAAATCAGAAAACCCCCCAACACAGAACCGGGACTCCTTTCGTATCTGTCTCCTCCAGCTCTGTTGCCACTCATTTTTCACTGGAGATGTTTGATGTCACTCTCCAGTCCCCATTTACCATGTTGGCCTGGAACAGAAGCGGCTCCTACGGAGGGGACGGCGCACCCCTGTTGCTTCATTTGGCACCGCCGGTCTAATGAGGTGTAAATCCCACAGATGCTGCTCGGGGCGGCCGACGTAGTAATTTATATCAATTGGTGTGATTAGAGGAAGCCCTCAATCATCCTGTGGTGTCTCGTTGCAATCTGTCATAGTCCTAATCACATGAGCTTCACCCTGAGTTTGTGCCGGGAGGAATACACTGCTTTCTGGGGTTCCGCTCAAGAGCCCACATGTCAGATGGAGAGATGGGCCCAAAGAGGTAAGTCACATTCCTCCCATTTGCCTGGGAGGCAGCCTGGCCAAGTGGACCCATGTCTGCCTGCAACCTGTTAGCCTGCCTGCACATGAACTTTCTGGAACACTGGGGCTCAGCCACACTTTGGGCCAGGAATGGGCACAATGAGACCTCCATGCTCAGAGCCTCTGGGTCCTGAGCGGAGCCACGGGCCTAGGAGCCAAGGGTGCCACCGCCCTCTTCACCCTCTGCCAGAATCTCTGCGGGTCGGGCTCTGCTGCAGGTGTCCAGGGATGGGTAAAGCAGACCCACCCTTGCCCTCAGGGGATTTCTATCCCAGTCAAGGGGCCTGACTTTCAACCACTATACATGATGCAGTGGTTAACCAAAGCTGTTAGAAGTGCCAAGAGGGAGGCCTATGGAAGACTGCCTCCGAGTGTTTACAGGCGATCTGACCTAGTCCAGGGGGATAGGAAGATTCCCTTGAGGAAATGACTTAACAGAGACCTTAAGGAGAGGAGAAGTACAAGAGAAGGTGGGGGTTGCGATTCCATCAAAGGAAGCAGCTGTGTGTGTGTGTGTGGCCCAGCCTGGTCTCTGGAGGGTAACATTACCAGATGGGGCTGGGGGAAGAGGAAGAAACTAATTTCATCTGCCATGATGAAGACTTAGAACTGTTGAGAAAAATTATCCAAAACATAGAAATACGGGGAAAAGGAAGAGTATAGATTCTCAGTATCAGGCTAGAGCATTATCTACCAGGCCCACACAAGGATGACTCCATTCTCTGTGGGACCGTGCCTTTGATTTTGCTGTGTACTGATTTGGGCTGATCTCTGGGAGGTCACGCGTATGTGCCTAAGTGGTTGTCGCCCTGCAGGGAAGCCAGTGGTTTCTGGCTGGTGGAGGAGGTAAGCCAAGCGGGTACCACTTCACCACCTTGAAGGACTTTAGTCGGTGTTGTTTCTAAGTTGAAAGATGAGCAAGTGAGTTAAACCTTTCTTCTGTCCACCTTTTCTGTAACCCCCTGTCATCAAATGCTGTTTGAAGCAGCTCTACCGTATCCCTCGTTCTCTCATGAATGAGTTAAATAAATGCTTGCCACATATTTATTCTTTATGGATCCATCCACTTATGGATGGATAAAGAGAATCTGGTATATATGTTTATATACTATATATGTACCATATGTGTATATATATGCACACAACTGAATTACACACACACACAACGGAATATGGCACAGCCACATAACAGAAGAAAATGCTCCCATCTGTGACAACATGGATGGACCTTGAGGGCATTACGCTAAGTGAAATAATCCAGACAGAGAAAGACACACACTGCATGACCTCTCCTACATGTGGAATCTAAAAGAAGCAAACTTACAGAACCAGTGACCAGACCCATGATGGTTGCCCAGGCAGGTGGTAAGGGGGGGTGAAGTAGGTGAAGGTGTTGAGGAGACACAAATTCTGGGTTATAAGATGCCTAAGGTGTGGATGATGTTGTGTCCGCTTACTGTGGGCACAATTTTGTAGCATTTACAGATATCCAATCCGTATGTCATACACCTTAAATAATACAGTGTTCTATGTCTACTACCTCTCAGTAACACTGGGAAAAAAAAGAGCTGGGTTTTTATCCTTGGAACGTTATTCTTTGACAGAACTTCCTCCTATAAGTGGTGAGAACCTGAAGGACTTGAAGCCAGCAACTGCCAAGGTCACTGCCAAGGTCACATTTGCCTGGGGAACACAGTGTTAACGTTCTTCTGAGAAAATTAAGAGACCAGCTCCTACTTTTTTGTTAGATGGGGGCTTTCCCTCTCGGGACAAATAACTGGTTTGGTTGAAGACCAGTCTGCCGTCGTTATCATCCAGCGCAGGATTATTCTAGAGCCCTTCTACAAACAGAGGGGACGCTAATCATTGTGATGTCCATTTGGTTAAGATTTAAAGCCGTGGATAATAATTTATTGTAATGGGATCTAAACTAATGAACTCCACTTACAACTGAAATGTTTTAGAAAGCTTTCTTTTCTCCGGGGTCTCCCCGGGAGGCCAAGCTCTGGCAGCCTTGGAACCGCTCTGCCACCGGGCACATTGTTCATCAACTGTGTCAAGTGTCAGAAGATGGGGCCATCTCTTTAAAGTGCTTTAAAAAAAAAAAAAAAGAGGGGAAAATACCAGCATTCATTTCCATAAATTATTGAATATGAATTTAAAATCATCTAGTTGGAGAAGTGTTGAAATTACACATGCTAATTGGCAAGTCGGGGAAGTGGTGTTGGCGCCGCAGAGAGCAGAAGAGTAATTGTTGTTTCTGGTCAGATTGGGGGGGGGAGGGGCGCCATGCAAGGTAGGGCAGCAACACAGATCCAAAGGGGTTCTCAGGAGGAAAGGTGCCAGCAGTGAGGCTAGGACCTTACCGGTGGCATCTTCTTTAATCCTTCTTGCACTCTTCAGGGACCATTATCTCTCTGAGAGGTGGAAGGCCCAGCCGGAGGTCAGTAGCTGATAGGTGGCCAAGGTGACTTTTGAATTTAGGTGTTTGGGAGTCAATGTCAATGTGCCCACAGGCCTGCCTGCGATTTGTAAACATTCCTCACTTCTGTTGTTGCCTTCTCATGTTTATACTGCAGCGTGATCAAACCATACAGTAGAAAGAGCGTGGCCTCTCTACAGCCAGCCCTAGCCCGCAGAATGAATGCTCATCAGTTTTAGGCAACTGACAAATGATTACATGGGGAAGTTATGATCCCTCCTTCCCTCCTCTCTGGTTATATTTCTTCCTTTGTCTTGTAAGTATGTATCCTTCAAGTTTTTCCTCCAACATCATCTACTCAGGAAAAACCTCTGCTGGCTCTAACACTTAAAATTACAAACTGGGGGGCGCCTGGGTGGCACAAATGGTTAAGCATCTGACTTGATTTTGGCTTGGGGTTCGTGAGATCGCGCCCCGTGTCTGGCCTTGGGCTCAGTGTGGTATGTGCTTGAGATTCTCTCTCCCTCTTCCTTTGCCCCTCCTGCGCATGCTCTATCTTTCCCTCTCTCTCTTTCTTTCAAATAAATAAATGAATCTTAAAAATATTGCAAACTGTCTGAGCACTGACTCAGTAATCTTGTCTATCATCCTATTCTATTTTTTCTTTCCCCCCCACAGCATTTACTGACTTCTAACTTAATAGATAACTTATTTGTTATCTTATTATTTATTATTTGTCTTCCCTTAATAGAATTTAAATATCAAGAATGCAAGGATTTTTGTTTTGTTTACTGGCATATTTCTAGTGCTTAGAAAAACACTTAGAATGTAGTAGGTACTTGTTAAATATTTATTGAGTGGATGAATGAATGAATGAATGAACACCTATTATATGGCCATTTATAATTTAATGAAAATCAAATCCAATGAAGAAAGCAAACAATATTGTTATGCACATCCATGTTTTAAGTGTTTGCATATATTTTCTTTAATTTTATAACATTTGTCATTATCACCATTTTACAGATGAGGACACTGAGGTCTGGAAGAGTAAAATAACTTGCCTAAGGTTACCCAGCTAGTACTTTTAAATCCATTTTGTTGAGGGATAAATCTCATATTAACAAAATACGCCCATACTTGACATCCAGTGGACAGGTGGGTCCACCCATGTACCCATCACCCAGGTGAGGTGTGCCACCTTCCCCAACCCTGGAACTGCTATCCTGTGCTGCTCTGCAGTCCGTTCCCCCCAGCCCCTGGGAGCCCCTCATGTTTTCTGTCCTTATCCTTTTGCTTTTTCTAGAATGTGGTATAAAATGGAATCCTACAGCAGGTACTTGATTATGGTCTTTTACTCAGCAATAATTATTAGAGACACGTCCATGTTGCTGTGTGGATCGAGAGTTGATTCCTTTTCTTGGTGCTGAGTGGTATTCGATTGAATGATTATACCACAAAGTCCTCCTCCGTTTGCTTGTTAAT
The DNA here is from genome assembly GCA_004024625.1 of Mellivora capensis. Classification (NCBI taxonomy): domain Eukaryota; kingdom Metazoa; phylum Chordata; class Mammalia; order Carnivora; family Mustelidae; genus Mellivora; species Mellivora capensis. The sequence goes on along the minus strand of PISX010013395.1, from coordinate 29,518 downwards.
GAACACATGTGCTGTTGTGGCTCTTAGAAATAAAACTTCTGTTTCGTGCGGACGTATGTCTTCATTTCTCTTGGGTCAACACCTAGAAGTGAAATTGCTGCACTGTATGCTCACTGTCTGTTTAACGTGATCAGAAATGGCCACAGGGTCTCCCAAAGTGTTGTACCAGTTTGCATTCTCACCAACAATGCAGGTGGGGTTTTTTTGTTCCCCATCCTCACTGGCACTTAGTATGGCTGGTCATTTTACCTTGAAATTAAACTCTTTAACTTCAAACATTGAAGTGGGTGTCCAGTGTGGTCTCACCATGGCTTGATTTTTCATTTTCCAAATGATTAATGATATCGAACATTTTTCATGTGCCTCTTGGCCAATAGTACATTTTCTTTGGTGAAGTGTTTGTTCAAATCTTTCGCCCATTTTTTAATTGAATTGTCTTATTATTAATTTTGAGATTGTCTTTTTATTAATTTTTTTCTAGTCATTAATTAATTATCAAGTTTGATTATTAATTTTGATTAATTTTAATTTATTAATTTTGAGACTAAAGAATTATTTTCGTAAGCTAATTGTTTTTGTTAGACATATGTAATGTGTATGGCTTTTTATTTTCCTGCTGCGTGGCTGCCCTCTTCATTTCCTAAATGGTGTCAGAACTGTTTTTGAACTAAAGTCTGTCCACCCTTCCTTCCTTTCTGTTTTCTCAAGTGAGGTTCATCTCGAGGAATAAGATGGACAAGTTTGACAATTAAATTTGCCACTCTTGAGGGGTAACAAAAAGAAAAACAAAAACAAAAATAAAAAAGAAATCGTAAAAAATAACCAAAATAGCTAGAGGAAAAACAAAATCTTGGCCTGTGTTTGTGCTGAGGGTTCAGAAACAAATTACCTTAATAGGAGGCTGAGGGAGGTAGAGAGAAAGTTAATCACTAACCCAGGCTCAGCGTTATTTTAATTACGCATAATAAGAATAATGAAATTATGCACCTCCTAGGATTTATGGCTTAGCTATTTGTATGGCACCAAGAGGATTTCAGGAACAAATAGAAATGATGGAATCCCAGGGACTACTCCTGTCTTGCTAGATTGCCCTTCCACACCGGTGTGGGGTGATGCGATGGGCTGGATGCAGCAGTATGGGTAGGGGCTCGGGAGCCCTGGTGTAGGATGTGGGGCAGACCCTCCACTCCCTGTGCCCCCATCTCCTTATATAGGGAGGATTTGACACAGCAATGTGCTACTGAACATTCAATGCATAATACATGCCTCTCCCCACCAAAGTACATAGATATGTATATATAAACTCACACATAGTGCCTATTTATTATACATTTTACTAATATTAGTGATGTATACTAAGCAATTTAGTACAAATAAATATAATATTCTATGCAATTATGGTGTATAAATATACTTCACAATTTAACATAAATTAAACAGACACTATTATACATTCCACATAGCCTGATGATTTTCACAAAATGCTTTTGGTGATGTTTGCCTAACTCCTACATCAGTATCCAACCAGGAGTTGCAACTGCCAAATGGGTGCAGCTCCAACATGAATATGGGTTGATAATTTTGCTTATGTTGAAGAGTAAGATGGAAGTGAAACAGTGAAGACATTTGTTTTCATCAGTGGCATGAGTGACTTCCTTGCTGAGCTGTATAGCAGTGTTTGAATACTGCAAGAACTTGTCCTTGGTTTTTGTGCCATTCACTATGTGACATCTATATACGATGCACTTAATTATTAACATTTTCTCAATCGTTTACATAAGTCTAGACCATCAACACAACAACAGATCAAGCTCTGAGTCAAAGTGTTTGCCAATGTCTCTGGTGTAAATACACCTGTCTTGACCAGCGTGATGTCACTGAATGGGGATTTGGGATGAGACGTGCAGTTGTGCACCACTCTGTGGTTTATCTACTATGTGGATACATGATTGTAGTAAAATACTTAGAAAGGGGTGGTTTTGAGTATTTATTGCCTTTATTTTTGATACAATTTATTTAATAAAAGTTTATGTAATTTACTTTATGATAATGATGGTGCTTGTTGACCATTTTATAGTCAGCTCTCAGATATGTGTGAGCCAGTGGCCGTGCAGCACAGGAGATCCAATCCAGTGCTCTCAGTGAGATTTCCAAGAGGGGCCTGTGTTTCAGACCTTTCCTCTCCAGAGTCTGTCTCTCCCTGCTAGGGCCAGGCCTTCTCCCATTCTGAGAGGAGCAGGTACGTAGTGAGGTATTAGTCTTCTTGGGCTGCCATAACACAAGACCACAGACTGGGTTACTTAAACAACAGAAATTTACTTTTCAGTCCTGGAGGCTGGAAGTCCAAGATCAAGGTGCTTGTAGCACTGATTTCTGGGGAGGCCTCCCCTCCTGGCTTGCAGATGGCTGCCCTCCTGCTGTGTCCTTATGTGGCCTTTCTCCTGTGCACCACACTCCTGCATCTCTCTTCCTCTTCTAGGAAGGATACTAGTCCTGTTAGATCAGGACCCCACCCTGATGACCTCACTTAACCTTAATTAGCTCTTTAAAGGCCCGATCTCCAAACATAGTGTCCTCGGAGGTGAGGGCTTCAACATATGAAGTTTTGGGGCAAACAATTCAGTCCCTAATAAGTGGTTTCCATTCTGCTGGGGGAGAGGAATAGAAGCAGAGAGGTAACGAGGCAGTACTTGATACCAGAGGTAGGTCTGGGGAGCTCCTTTCTTGGGGTCTGTGGAGCATGGTCAGGACCAGAGGCTGGCCTGAGGGAGAGAGTGTACCAAGACCGAGGCAGGACTGAGAACCCAAACCTGAGGGGAGATGGGGTAGTGCCCATGGCTCTCCCACTGTGCCATGGTTAAGACCCTTGCCATTGGAGCTCTGTCGCCCTGAAGGGGCAGTGGAGCATAACGGTCAGGGCCATGGACACTGAACCAGGCTTCCTGGGCTTCAAGTCCCAGCTGCACCATTTACTAGCTGGGTAATGGTGGGCAAGTGACTGACCCTCTCTGTATCAGTGTTTCCATCTAAAGAGTGCAAGTAATGCTAGTACCTTCCTCCAGGGTGGCTATGAAGAGTAGATGAAGAAAGAGATAGATTTATAGCTAGAATATAGACTTTAGCTCTTAGTGAACATAGCATTGTGAGTGATATTTCGGGGTTAGCAATCACAGCTGCAATTAGAGTCTGTTTCCCTCTGTGTCTTTGAGAGGATGGATCCCTTGTCTCGTCTGCCTCTGAACCCTCTGCCCCTAGCCCAATATCTGGCACTTACTAGATACCCAGTACGTGTGCTGGATTACAAATAAATACCAAAGGGTACTGGAGTGATTAAATAGTCAGGAAACAAGAATATTCATTCATACGTGGAATCATCCAGTTATTTAATCATTTATTCATTTAACCAATAATTTTTAACAGCTTTATTGAAATAGAATTCACACAGCATACAATTCACCCATTAAAATGTGCAATTCGGTGGTTTTTGGCATATTCAGAGTTGTGCATCCATAACCATCACCAGTTTTAGAACATTTCGTGACTTTGAAAAGAAACCTAACACCTGTGAGCAGGCATCATCTTCTCCCAGTGTCCCAGGCCCGGCAATCACCCATCGACTTTCTGCCTTTGCCTATTCTCAACATTCCATACAAGTAGGATTGTGTAGAGTGTGGTTTTTATGTTGTAGTAGGTATTGGTACAAATAATTTTTAAACATCTTCAAAATACTGTGAGATACACCAGAGAACCTGCCATAAAAATCTTATAGTCTAGAAGACTCATGTTCAGAGGCACCTGGTGGCTTGGTCGGTTGAGTGACTCTGGATTTTGGCTCAGGTCATGATCTGAGGGTTGTGAGATTGTGCTCAGTACACAGCTGCTGGAGATTCTTTCTCCCTCTGCCTCTGCCTCTCCCTAAGCTTGCTGTCAATCTCTCTCTAAAATAAGTAAATAAATAAAATCTTTAAAAAAATTAAAAAAGAGAAGACATATGCTCACATACAGAACTGTACATGGTTGCTCTTAACAGCTGGTTCCTAATAACAAAAAACTAGAAACAGTCGCATCAGTGACGAATGGTTAAACAAACTGTGGTCTATCCATGCAACAGAATACTGCTCGTCAAGATAAAGGAACAAAATATCAATACATGATAACAACACGAATGAATTTCAAAATCCTTATGCCAAGTGCAAGAAGTCAAACACCGTGTGATTCCATTTGTACGAGCTTCTTAAGAAAGGCAGAGCTTTAGTGACATGAAGCAGATTATTGCCTGGAGTGGTTTCGTGGGGCTGGGAGTCCCGGGAGAAGCCCAACTACCAAGGGCCTTGAAGGTGCTTCTGTGGTGCTCTCTCTATCCTGATTGTGTTGGGGATGGCACTGGTGCACAGAATTACCGAAATTCATCACGCGCGATACTTAAAATAGGTGAATTTCATTGTACTTGAATAAAAAAGAAAATAAATTTATAACAATAACAATAATAATAAATAAAAATAAAAAATAAATAATGTATAACCTATAAGCTACTATTTATTAACTGGTACTTAATAAGGGCCAAATACTATACAAACGTTACAGCATTATCTTTTAATTTTCATATTAACTGAATAGGGTAGATGTTAGCAGCTATGGACCAAATTATGTTTCCCCTCCCCCCAAAATTCATTTGTTGATATAACCTCCAATGGTATTCAGATATGGAGCCTGTGGGAAGGAATTAGGGTTCAATTAGGTTATGAGATTGGGATGCCCATATGAGATTAGTGCCCTTCTAAGAAGAGGAAGAAACAAGATCTTTTTCTCTCCACATGTGTGCACATAGGAAAGGTCATGTGAGGACACAGCAAGAAGGTTGTCATCTTTGAGCCAGGAAGAGAGGCCTCACCAGAGCCCAGCCAGGCTGGCAGACATGCTGATCTTGGACTTCCAGCCTCCAGAACTGTGAGAAAATAAATTTCTGTTATTTAAGCTACCTGTTATGGAATGTTAAGGAATCCTGTTATGACAGCTTGAGCTAAGACTACAGTAATTCCCATTTTACAGAAGGAGAAATTGAGGCATGGAAAAGTTGCTTTTTGGTCAAACACATCTGGAATCTATTTGGACTTGCACTAACTATTCCCTAATTTCCTTGAAGAACCACCCCTTTCCCCACTGTCAGTGAATGTGCTTAGGAGGTAGTTCTGTCCCCAACTGAGACTTAGAGCTCATAGCTCGGCCCAAGCTCATCAGCTCATCAGGATCCTCTGACCCCACGGATTGGCTCAGGGTTCAGCAGAGACCCCATCAGAGCCACGGAAACATAACACAACTTCTACTGGGACTGCTAGGGCTGAGACATCTTCCTGACACACAGGATCCTGGGAGCATGTGCGGCAGGAACTGTGGCAGGTGCGTTGCCTCCATGAAGGGAAACTGCATTGAGGATAAACCTGGAGGTCTGGAAGCAGAGCTGTAAGAGATGGAGAAGGCGAGAACAGACTTGAGCTCCTGGATCAGACCAGATCGAATGCTGGTCTATCCCTGGATTCTTCAATTACACCACCCGTAAATTCCCTTTTTTACTTAATTCAAGGGTGTATATTCAAGGGCACACGGATAATATGTGCCCAAGGAGTGTGGGTTCAAGCCCAGGTCTCATTCCACTGTGCCTGCTTTTTTGGCCACTGAGCTCTAAAGGAGGAGAGAAGGAGGGGTGTCTGTGGGGTACAGGAGGGTGGCAACTTGGGAAGATTTGGCAGCTTTAGGAAACTAGAGCAGGAACTTGGTGTGAACTGTGAACTGTGTCTCTGACAAGGTACCCCATCCTTTGGAGCCTTAGTTTCTCCCTCTGTAAAATGGGGATAACGAAGCATCCACCCCCAAGAATGATCACGAGATTTACACAAGATAACAAAGAAAAAATGTTCGGCGCTGCATTTAGGAAGCTCCCCCCAGCCCCCCGCCAACCCAGTAACTACAGTTGTTGACTTGGAACCCCCACAGCACCCATTAGTCTCTGATTACAATGTGAATGTTTTATCTTGTGTTGTTTTTACTGAAGATTTTTTACTGAAGTAAAAAGAACTTTACTGAAGTAAAAGATGTTTTACTGAAGATTTACTGAATTTTTGAGTTATTATACTGATTTTAGCAAGACCAGCCCCCTCTCTGGAAGCTTCGAATTAAAGCTGCAAAGATCAGAGGGGTCCTTGGGATCAGAGGGATCAGAGGCAATGATCCATGACCATGTCCTCTCCCCAAAATTTCATTGCTCCCAAAACACTCTTAATGGATCTGTCCTGCTCTGAAAAACCTAGGCTGTATGGCTTCATGAGCCAAAAAGGGGCAGAAAAAGAGTCCCAAGGGTTAGAGCATACTGCTTCCAAACACCACCCCTGGGAGGAAAGCCCTGGGAAGGAGCAGCACCTACAAGCTGGAGAAGCAGCATGGAGGGAGCTGGTTCTTCTCAGCTCCGGCCCCCTGCCCTACCTTTCTAGGGGTCCCGGGAAGTCTGTGTGAGGCTGTTTGTGTTGTGGACTGGTACAGATGCTGAGCACAGTGCCACAGTCCTCCTTCACCGTGGCTGCCCTCGCGGCTCTTGGGGGTGGCTCTCTGTCCCTCCAGGACCTGGCTCTGCATCCTGCCTCTCCCACTGCCAAGTTTTGTGACAAGTGAATGAATTGCTCTAAGTCCCAATTTTCTTCTCACTTGCCAGATGAGAAGAACACTGTCGGGCGTCGGGGTCACTTAGGAGATGAGAACTCTGGCCTTGCAGTCTCCTCTGCCCAAGTGTTTCTATCTTCCTCCCCTTCTTTACTTCTTCCGCTCACAGCGTGCTCCCCAGACCAGCAGCCCCAGGCCGCTGCAGGGAGCTTGTTGGGGGCAGAGGGAGAGATGCAAACACAGGGACCCCACCCCAGCTCTACTGCGTGGCACACTGTAGGGCTGGGTTCAACAGGCTATCCGGGGGATTCTGATAACATCAGTGTGGCAGCATCGTCCTAGCTAAATCTCTGTATTCCCATCTCGGATGTGGCTGCGCCAGTTAGGTGACCAAAAATGTGTTTCCTGAGGGCGGCTGGGTGGCTCAGTGGGTTAAGCCTCTGCCTTCAGCTCAGGTCATGATCTCAGGGTCCCGGGATCAAGCCCCACATCAGGCTCTCTGCTCAGCAGGAAGCCTGCTTCCCCCCACCTCTGCCTGCCTCTCTGACTACTTGTGATTTCTCTCTCTGTGTTAAATAAATAAAATAAAGTCTTTAAAAAAAAAAAAAGGTGTTTCCTAGCCCCTCAGACCATATTCAGATCTCTTTGTTCTGCCCACAGCACATCTAGGACTTAAATTTAAAAAAAAAATATTCAGCACACTTTTAGTTATTTCTTATTACTACTTGCTGAACAAATAAATAAATCTGTGGTTATTTATGGAAATAATAGCTTTCCATTATGGCTAAGCGTATACACGCTGAGACCCGACCCGAGGTGCAAATCCTGGCTTGCCCATCTGGTTGCTGTGTGACTTGCTTCACCTCTCTGTGCTGCCTTCATTCTCTCAGTGGCAAAATGAGGCTAATGAATGTACAGACACACAGGGTGTTGAGAGGATTAAATGAGTTAATCCATGTAAAGTGGTTGGCTCCAGGCAGGGCTCATTTTAGCAACTAACTGCAGCCCTGCTTAAGCATTTCACATTCTTTTGTTTATTCCGCTTACCTTATCGATGAGATGGGTATTGCTGTTGGCCCATTTCACAGATAAGAAAACCAAGGTTCAGAGTTAAGTAGTTGGCTGAAAGTCCTCACCCAGGTAGGATATAATCAAGCTAGGATTGCCACTGAGTTCCAAAGCCTGGCTATGCTGTCTCCCTTCTAGCAGACAAAATGTCCAACAAGAATATTCTACGGATTCATGTAAAAACTTGCTGGTTGAAGCTGTGGTGTTGTCTGTGTTCTCAGATTCACCCACGGGCCGAGGCTCAGGTTCACTCTATGGAAATTACAAAAAAAAGGAAGATGCAGGCTTTGCCTGTTGTTCTAGCCCACCTGCAGGAATGGGTCTGGGTGGATGGAATTAGCTTCATTTGTGTCTCATTTCCCAAGACTGATGTTTGGCAGTATCTTCCCATCTTTACATATCTTGGTGGGAATTAAAAATGAATGTGTGTGATACAGTGAGTCCAGCAGCCGACCCCAGGATGCCTTCCGGAGCCCCTCGACACCGTGATCCAATGCTGGGGAAGTGAGTGGTCAAGGTGTCTGTTCTAAAGAAAGATATTTTATCAGGGACAAAGGGCCTGCTTTGAGCCCTCAGCTTCATGGACCCTTTAAGACCAAACAAGCAGTGCTTTATTTCAGCGTGCAGACACCGGAAAGGAGAGTGTCCCAAGGTCAGGTCATCCTCAGGAGAGGACAGCACACAGCTCGACAAGGTCATGACCAGGAGATGTTTTCCTTGGGATTCAGTTAGCATAGGCCCCATGGGCTCAGAACTCTGTCCTGCCTATTGCAGTGTTCCTGGGAGGCCGGCAACAGCCAACCAAGCGAACCAATGAGTGTGGCCTATAGAGCACTCACTTCCTGGACACCTGCTGCACACACAGCCATTCATGGGCCATGTCTCTGACCCTCACTGCCCATCTACCCTGATGACAGGTACTTTCCCTATGAGAAACTGAGGCACAAGAGGTGATGTGACCTGCTCAAGCTCCCACAACTGGGCAGTGGCAGATTTGGGATTTTTAACCCAGCTGATCTGGCTCCCAGGCCAATGCCAAGTGATTTGGTGACAAGAAGAAATAGAAACGTCCAGTGGATGGGAAATTTTAGCTCCCTGTGAGGACGAAATACAGCCTGGAGTCGCAAACTGAGGAGGTGCATCTAATCTGCCTGCAGAGTTGTTTTGTTGGGCCTGAAGAGTGTTTTTGTTTTTGTTTTTGTTTTTTTTTAAATGTTTGAATTCATCTAGCTTTTAGAAATAGGGAGTTTTCATACAGAATGCAGATTTCTAGCTTCTCTTGCTAAAGCAGGTGTGGGAACAGTCTGCTGGACCTGAGGACGGCTGCCCTCTGTAGAAGGAACTAGAGCCTTCCAGAGTGCCGTAGCCTGCACCCCACCTGGGCCTGCCCCACGGGAAGTCAACTAGCTCCACAGCCACTACGGAAGGCCAGATCCAGTAGAGAGAGGGTCTGGGATGTCAATGCATACGGTTACCAGCCTGTCATGTCTTCATGAGTACGTTGGTTTGCTTGGGCTGCTGTAACCACATACCACAGGCTGGGTGACTTAAACAGTAGAAGCGTATTTCCTCTCAGTTCTGGGGGGCTGCTAGAAGGCCAAGGTCAGGGTGCTGGCAGGGTTGGTTTCTTGAGAGGTCTCTGCTTGGCTTGCAGATGGCTGTCTCCTCCCTGTGTCTTCACGTGGCCTTTCCTCTGTGTGTGTGTCTCTCTGTTCATCTCTTCTCAGGACACCGGGTCATATTGGACTAAGGCTCACCCTAATGACCTTACGTTAACTTGATTGCCTCCTTAAAGACCTTCTCTCCAAACAGTTACATTCTGAGGTGCAGCAGGTTAGGCCTTCAGTATTCAAATTTGTGTGGGGACACAATCCAGCCCATGACAATTGGATATTAATTGTCTCTCACAGGGACAGTCCCACTTTTGTAGAGTCCAATGTTCAGGCCACGTTGGAGAGCTTCTTGATAATGAAGAATATACAGTTATGAATGTAAAATTAGGAGCAGGGAGCAGAGCTGCTGGTGTCCTGCCCACGTCCCACAGGTCCTGGCATTTCCATATGTTCTAGCCATTTTGGCTGCCAGGACCTCTTTCTTTCTCCAAAGCCTCTTGCCCACCAGGAGTGCTGGGGAAATAGCTCCCACCACCACCACTACCCCCGAAAGCCCTCAGCCAGTGGCTGCCTCGCCCCTGAGGTGGGATGGCTCTGTGGTCCGGTTTGTACCCTGTGCATTAACCGTGTCTTTATTTTCTGTGCTGCCATTGTTTCGACTTCTGGGACCTTTTGCTGACCCTGGTGGGAATGGCCCTCCCAGGGTTAGTCAAACAGTGAAAAAAACCTCACCCTGCAGTGTGTCTTTCAAATGCACACCAGCTCTTCCAGAGCTTATACCCCTCACCACCTCCTTTATTGGGTTCTGAAACTCCAGGCCACTGTCCATTCTCCTTGTGCCCTCACCCCCTGAGGTCCAGGTACCGGCCAACCGGGGACAGCCCTATGTCCCACAGCCCGGCGGGATTGTTCAAACCGGCCCGGCAGAAGCCTGCTCAACTTCCCTCCCACTTTCTTGGGGCGCCTGCGTGGCTCAGTGGGTTAAAGCCTCTGCGTTTGGCTCAGGTCATGATCCCAGGGTCCTGGGATCGAGCCCCGCATCGGGCTCTCTGCCCAGCAGGGAGCCTGCTTCCCGTCCTCTCTCTCTGCCTGCCTCTCTGCCTACTTGTGATCTCTCTCTCTCTGTGTCAAATAAATAAATAAAATCTTTAAAAAAAAAAACAAAAAAAAACTTCCCTCCCCCTTTCTTTCCTGCAGAAACCACAGTAAAGGCCCTCCATGTTCCCCCATCCTCTGCCTCCTGCTCGAAGCTGGAGCTTCCTCCTATGGCCCATCACAATGTGGCATGCCCTGTCCTCTGATGAACCATGGATGACAAGCTGTCTTTTCAGTGGCAGTCATCCACTGATCTGCTGTCCTTTCCATACCTAAATAATAATAAAACCTATACTTTAAATCACCCCGTCTCCACAAAGGCCCCCATAGGATTAAGCTCCAGGTGCTTACCCAGGGAGCTGGCCTGTGTTGGCCGACTGCCCTCACTGGTCGCCTTTCCCACTTGCTGGCCAGTTTCCTGTCCCTCCCAGGGAACCCAAGTGTGCCTTCATCCTTATCCCGGGGTTTGCTTTCCGGGGGACCAAACCAAGTCGGCACAGATGGGAATGTTCATGTTTAGTACAGAAAGAAATCAAAGTGGAGACAGTGGCCTTCCCTGATGGCTGTTGCCGTGTCTTACACTGGCACATTTCACAAAATTGTGTGGTCGCACGAATGCATGTGACAGCTCTTTTGGGGTCCTCCTGCTCAGACTTCATTAGTTCACAGTGAAGCTGCCTCCTGAGGAGGACCTCAGCTTCGTGATAGGGCTCAGCTCAGCGGCTGGCCCATAGCAGGTGCTCTGTGAATAGAGGGCTAGTGAGCAGAGGGCTAGCCTGTGAATAGAGGGCTAGTGAACCAGTAGCCTAACAGGGTATGCCACCGGGCTGAGCAGACTCGGTGTACCCACCCCTCCCCCGGGTGGTGCTTGGATGAGCGTCCTTTAAATCCTCTTTTTTTTTTTTTCCAAATCCTCTTTTTGAAGACCTCCACTAGTGGCAGCTAAGCTTCCTTCAAAGGGGCACAATTTTCTTTTCTTTAAATTTTTCTTGAAATATGCAAATACTTTCATTCCTACAGACCTAGATGTGACAGTATCCTTTGGAAACACCTTGCAGTTTGCTGATCTGATCTTGTATGGGCTGACTATATGGTTTAACTCCCAGATGGTGATTCTGTCTTCCTCATTTCCCAGTTTTTTGGGGCACTGGGACGGATAGGTGGGGCATCTATCCCCTGCTTCCCTCCCCAACCCCACGCAGGTATCAGTGTATATGGTATTGATTAATAGATGGTATGGAGCTGCACAGACCCAGTTGGAGGCCCCTCCATTCCCTAGCAGAGAGATTTGGGCAAGTTACTTAGACTCCCGAGCCTCAGTCTTCTCATCTGTAAAATAGGGATAATGCTGGGAACAACCTTCCCGATTAATTTGAAGAGTCAATAAGATAATGTGTGCAGACCTTTCAGCACATCTGATCCATAGTTAGAGCTCCGTAAGGGGATCTTATTTATGGGACATGTATTACTGTAATACTATGCCCAGAGACTGTTAACCCCATCAGCCTGTGTTTCAGGGCTATCCACAGGCCTGGGGCAGCATGGAGTTGATCCTACAAGTGACATTTTACCAGTCTCTGGGAACTTGTGAGGCAGTTGGGCAGTGCTTTGATGTGAACAAGGCAGCATACATGATGTGCTTGGTTTCCTGTGAGGTGGCTTCTAATGCCTCTCTCAGGGCCCTGTCCCCTCCTTCCCAAACAGTGGGCTTCCTGAGGGAAACTGATCCCTCCTGTGGTCAGTCTGTCAATTATATACTGTTGGCCTGGGAGTACTCTTTACCACCAACAGCTTCTGGTAACACAGAGGTAAACTTGGAGTATCTGTAGGAACAGAGAGGCAGAAGAAGAAAGAGAAACCAAAGGAGTGAGAGAGAGCAGTAGAGCGCTCTCTTGGCAAGCTAAGTACAATGAGGATGTAGTCTGTAGGAAACTATTTACAGAGATGAGGAATGTATGTGAAATATGGAAACAAAGAAAGAGAAAGTGAACCAGGGAGAGCGTGAAGAAGAAAGGAGCAAAAGAGAGCAGAAGTACAGGAAGAGGGCACATGAATTCACCAGGATCTGACCTAAGGACAGCCAAAGCCCAGAAATGGAGTAAATAACAGAATCGATAGGCATACATACCATTTTTCTGTTCCCGTGTCTGTGGCAGACATCACTAATTGATCACAGTGTTCTTTCAAATGATCTGAAACCCAGCCTCAGCATCCTCAGTCAGAGAGCCGGGTTATCACGACTCACCCACTGGAGTCGGTGTTTGCGTTGAAACCTCTTCCTGTCTGGGTTGTAAGCTCTTGCCTCACATTTAGGGAGAAAGCTTAGATTCGAAGAGCAGACTAAGGCACAGAAGACACAAGAGCGGTAGGTAAGAGGTATCAGAACTAGTGGGTTCCTGACGGAAGAACAGAAGAATGGGCTCTTCACATTCCCAGAGACTGAAGCTCTGTCTCCAGCCCTGCTCCACTTGCCAGACAACCCATTTCTCTGGCAGGCAAGTAGAGAGAGAAAGGGGCCACACTGAAACCAGATCCTCAGAGGCGTATATATGAAATCTGTGAATATGGAACATAGGGAGAAAAGGATTTATTTTAGTCACTTTTGGCAGTGCTTGGAAAACAGTAGGTGCTCAATAAAAAAGTATTGGAAGAATTGAACAAGGAATGCTCAGTGGTCGTAAATACAGGGGAAAGAACTATCCATTCACCTCTGTGGGGAACAGTGTACCTTTTCTGGAGGGTGCAATGGTCCTACATAAATCCTTAAAAATGTGTAGAACTTTTGACCTAGAAATTCTATTTCTAGGAGTTTATCCAAAGGAAATAGACTATGGAAGTGCATAATATTTCAAGAATGTTCATTTCAGTGTTGTTTTTTTTTTGTAAAAGATTTTATTTATTTATTTGACAGACAGAGATCAGAAGTAGGCAGAGAGGCAGACAGAGAAAGAGGAGGAAGCACACTCCCTGCTGAGCAGAGAGCCTGATGCGGGGCTCGATCCCAGGACCCTGGGATCATGATCTGAGCCAAAGGCAGAGGCTTTAACCCACTGAGCCACCCAGGCGCCCCTCAGTGTTGTTTTTATATTGCAAAAATAATGAAAGTAACCTACTGTCCAACAGCAGGGGATCAGTTAAGTGAACAGCAGTATATTCAGGACATGGAAGACTACATAGAGGTTTCATGGGATCTTGTCTAGGGATGACATGTGACTGTATTTATGATATATCACCAGTGAGTACAGCAACTTACCAGAAAGCAAGTACTTTACAAAAAAAAGAATTAAATGTATTTATGTGCACTAAACAACCCTAGAAGTACATTGGCCAAAATGTTGAAAAATGTTTTTCTGTAGGTCCTTAGATAATAGGTGTGGATATTTTTTCCTTCTACTATTCTATATTAAAATTTCTTCTAGAATAGACAAATTACTCTTATAATAATTCACATGTTTAAGAGTGATGGGCAGGGACATATATACCTGGTCATTTTACACCTAGATATGCACCTGTCCACATTGTGTTTGTGACTCCTTAGATGTTTGCACTCTTTGGGCTACTTAATAACAATACGGAAATATCTAATGATTGATAAAGATGAACACAAAATAGATAAGTACCAGGTATTATATTAAGCTGTTTTCATATTTGCCTCTTGTAACTTCATAGCAGCCCTGGGAGGGAGGTTCTGCTTTTCTCTCCCATTCTAGACCTGATTTAACTGAGGATGGCCCTGAGTTACCCAGCCCTGAGGGGTGGGGCAGGATGCGAAGGCAGGCAGGATGTCTCTCGAACCCCCACGTTCAACCTCCTTGCTACATTGCTTCCAGTAAAACAAAATCTCAGCCAGAAATTTTTGGAATTCTAAGATCAAACCAAGGGGTATTAAGAAATCCCATTAACAATAGTTTTGAGAGCCCTAAATTAAACTAGATTCACATTTTTGTGTATGTGTGTGAGCTCATGTCAGGACCAAAAAAAAAAAATGAGGGAATTAAAGTGTCTTGAAAAGATTCCTTTTTGTAATTAAGCCTTCCTCGCCTGCTTTTACTGTTACCCACACTGACATATTATAGCAATAAACAGCGTCGGAGCATCACGGCAGCTCCTGTGTTATGTCAGGGTGTGAAGGATGAGAGATCTCGCCCAGGCAGCTCCCTGGATTTGTCAGCAGTTTTCTGGGTCCCACATGCACATCCTTTAAGTGGCCCACAGTGCTGGAGATCCATCTGGATACATGCATTTTTTTTTGTCTCTGAATGGCATCTGTAGTTCTGGAATCTTCCTGAAGCAGTTCAGAGGGAATTGGGCCTGAAGGGAGGACAGATGGAGGAGAGTCCTCTCTGCCATCGGAGCTGATCCCTGTGATGACTTCGTCTCCCCTTGAACAAACCAGAGCGGCCATGGAGGGAAGGCCACTTTGTTAACGCCCCATTCAGGGCAGCCTCTTCTGGAAACCGGGGTTTCTTCAGTCAGAAGTGAAGGGTCAAGGGCTATATTTAGGAACTGGGAAATATAGGGCTGCAGGCTTGCCAGAGGGGAGCATTCATGAGCCCAGAAGGAAGAAAGTGTGAAGGAGGGAAAAAAGGGGATCTTCAAATCCTGACTTTCACCTTCATGAGCCATGTGACCTTGGACAAGGCACTTACTTCTTTGACCTTCAGTTTCTTCTTCTATAGAATGAAAAAAATGCTTGTATCCTAGCTTCCCTTCCCGTGGCTTCTTCTGTACTCACCTCTTTCCTCCCTTCCTTCCTCTTCCTCCTTCCTCTCCTCCCCTTCTGCCTCTTCTTCTCCTCTTCCTTCTTTTTCCTCCTCTTCCTCCCCCCTTTCTTCTCTCCCCTCCCTTCTTCTTCTCCTCTTCAGTCTTCTTTTTCCTCCTCCTCCCTCCCTCCCTCCCCCTCCTCCTCCTCCTCCTCCTTCTTCTTCTCCTTCTCCTTCCTCTTTTTCTCTCTTTTAGGAAGTGAGTAAAATGCCATACACAAAGGAAACACCCAGCAATAACCAGTAAAACAGTATACGTTCATGGATATGGCTCAGGGCTCTGGAACCCAACAAAGACAAAAATATGGTAGACGGAAGAAACTCTATGATATTGCTCCCCCTGAGAGGTCACATCTTTGCCCCTGCCCTGCGTCTGACTAGGCTCTCTGAAAGGCTTGAAGCGATGCTGTGCCCGCTGTGGGCTCAGGCAGCTTCCACGTGGAGCCCTGAGCTGCCCCATTAGAGTGCTGTTACCCTGAGATGGCTTTGCAGGTGAGAGATCACTTCTTCCCTCCAGTGACAGTCCTCACTGAGCCGCCCAGCCTCCCTCCCTGCCAAGGCACGGGTGCGAGATGAGCCATCTCAGAACCCCCAGATGAACCCCTCCCCCAGCTAGATACCCAAAGTGACCCCAGTCCACACTGCATGGAGCAGTGCCCTGCCTGCATGGTGGTTGTTTTAAGCTGTTATGTTTTGGGGGTAGTTTGTTACATAGAAGCGGATAGCTGGAACATTGGGGTTCACGTCCCTCCTTTACCACTTGCTAACCAGCACTTCAATCTTCAGCTATCACCTCCCCAAGCTTCCATGCCCTTGACTTTAAATGCGGACAGGAACGTCCCTGCCCTGTAGGAGCTTAGAGAACGTGCACTGAGGCAACTCCAGCAAGGGGCTTGGGGCAGGGTCTAGGATCTAGTGAACACTCACAAACGCTTTCTCTGGTACTGTTCCCTTCCCAGACACTGCCCGCGGGACAACACAGCAGTGGCCAAGGGAAGAGCTCAGCCCACGCGCATTTGAGGGCAGTGGGCCTGGGCAGCTATTTTTCCCAATAAATAGAACTGTCATAATCATACTTAATCCTGTTCTCAGGAAGGTATTTAAAATCGGAACTGTCATTTATTTGGTCTCCTCTGAAAGAGTTGCCCTAATGAACCCACGTCATTTGCTAGGGGACGAAGAGACCCTTCTCATATCCTTAGCTCACAGCACGCAGCCCCCCCCGCGCCCCCATGATGTATTAGTGCCTGTGCACGGGGCGGTCGGCACAGTTGCCTTCTTGGTTTTCTTTCTCTCTTTCCTCCAGGGACTGCTCTTGGAGGGAAACTGTTGCTGCTGACTTCTGGCTATAGGCGAGGACCCAGGACGTTTGTCTGGCTCTGCGGCCGGGGACCCTCCCCCCGAGACTGGGCCTGCGTCCTCCTGAGGCGCCTCACAACCTGCCGTGGCCTCCTTTTACTACTGACTAAATCCCTAGGAAGGTGTTCTGTCAGGCTGTTGTGCTGGGTAGTTTCAGAGAAGGCAGGGCCTGGGATAGGCAGGCGGCTGGGACTGAGGGAGAGGCAACACCACAAGGGCGCCCGGGCGGCTCAGTCAGTTAAGTGTCTGCGCTTGGCTCAGGTCACGATCTCAGGGTCCTGGGATCCAGTTGAGTCTTTCGTTGGGCTCCCTGCTCAGTGGGGAGCCTGCTTCTCCTCCCTCTGTCCCTGCTTGTGCTCGGGCTCACGCTCTCTATCTTTCTCACAAAAATAAAGAAATAAAATCTTTTAAAAAACTTATAGGGGCACCTGGGTGGCTCAGTGGGTTAAAGCCTCTGCCTTCGGCTCAGGTCATGATCCCAGGGTCCTGGGATCGAGCCCCACATCGGGCTCTCTGCTCCTCTCTTTCCTACTTGTAATCTCTGTCTGTCAAATAAATAAATAAAATCTTAAAAAAAAACTTATAAAAAAAATCCACCACTAGCATTTTGGGGTCATTCCCTAATTCAACAGCTATCCCTTCAGCACCCTCCAAGTGCTCAGCCCTAGGCTAGGCATGGTTCTAGACATGTTTGGGTGTGATGCTCTGCCCCTGTCCCTAAAAGTTATCTGACATCCACCCAGCAGAATGTCTAGAACAAAAACGAGAGCCAATCCCCGGTCTCACTGGGACTTCCCTACTCAGCCGTGGGAGTGCCAATGGGTCTAGCCACTTTGGAAAGCAGAAATGGATACGTGCATATGCCCATGCACCAGAAGATATGCTCCGGAATGTTCCTAGCCGCACCATTTGTAAGAGCCGCCAGCTGGCAACCAGCCAGATGCTCAGCTCCAGAACAGAGAGCCACTCCGTGGAGTACTATGCTGCGACTAGTCTGAACACACTAGAAGCACATGCAGCAACCTGGGCGAATCCTACAGGCGCAGTGTTGCAGGGCGCAAGTTATGGACAGAGCAGTAAGTCCTGCAGGATCCCGTTTATGAGCATTTGAGAACAGGCAAAACGAGTTTATGGCATGAGTCCCAGCCATGGTTGCCTTTGGGGGTTAGTGAGTGGCAGGGACAGGAGAGGAGCTCCTGGGGGGCTGATCAGGATGGTCTGTGTCTTGAGATCTGCGGTTGAGCTGTTGGTCCCATGGATATGTTCATCTGGCGAAATCGATCCAGCTGGTAATGTGTACCTTTATAATAAATGCTTTTTAAAATGTAGACTTTTATAAAAGGTTAGAAACACATTAGCCAACGTTGATCAAATTGTTTTGCCTCTTTATGCTCGGTTTCCTTATCTATAAAATATGGATAACACAGCCTTCATCTTAGCTCTACAGAGATTTCATGAAGGTGAACAGGATAGGAATTACCTAAAAATGAACGATGGCTGTCATTATTGTTATTTTTGTTACTAGCAATCTCTTTATCTTCGATCTCTCTGAATCGAAAAAGCCTATGGTTTTTGTTGTTGTTTTTGTTGTTTATTATTTTTTTTTCACAATCTGGGGAAAATGTCATTGTTCTTCAGCAGAGGAAGAACTTTTAAAAAAACAGCCTTAAACAAGGTCTTTCTGTGGGTTGAAGTTGTTTCATGATAGGTGTCAAGTCCCTGCAGAAAATGAAAAATAGCTCCCTCTTTTGAAAATGCTCATTTTCTTTCTGTGTTCTTCAAATCCCCTTTCCTAAATGTTCTCTGAGGGTAAAACTTTGGGGAGAGAAAGTCATACCACGTGGAAGAAATTTTCCCCCTGCCTTTTCTCCACACTTTTAGAAAACGTGACCCAGAGCAGATTCTCCAATTCCTCAGGAACCAAGAACATGTCGTAATAAAGTTCATCCCTCTCAGCCAGAATTTTCCCTCACTTTCCCAGGACCATGTGTCTTGTAAGGGTTTAGCAATGGAGACCATACTCGCCATGGTCTAAACGTGATCTTCAGCCCCTGGAGAAATGCCCCATGCTTCATTGCTGGGAGCAAGTCTAAAGCTTTTACACTGTGGATATTACATTTCATCAACTTAGAAAGTGTAATCCTGGAATTAGCCTTTGGCGGCCGAAAAACAGAACAGCTGGTCCCAGCTGAGGAAGGAAGAAGGCCATGGAAGGAGGCCTGGACTGCAGCGCCGGGAGACCTGAGGAAGCATCACGGCTCGACCACCGTCCTTGCTCCATTCCAGATGCCCCGAGAGACAGAGCCAGCCTGGGGGCGGGGGCAGCCTCTGCAGGGTCCAGGTAGAGATGCCTGAATATTCCGCTGATACACTTGGGCAGGTGTGACTCCAGTGTCCAGGCAAGGTTAATGCAGCTTGGTCACAGACTGAGAGAGGGTGGAGGCTTTCCTGCCCTCACGGGACACTGGCCATCTAGCTCTTCCTTACAGAGATGGGACCCCACAGGCCTCACCCTTGTGGCCTCAGGGAATAGCTTTGACAGTTCCAGGCCCTCCCCACCAAAAGGGAGACCGATTAGCTCAGAGAGTGCCGAACTGTGTTTGTGAGGGCCAAGAGAAACCAGAATTCTCCCATCTTGTGGGTGGTATAGCATTTCTGGAGGCCAATGTCATAGTCTGAATTAAGCCTTTAAAAAGTGTAGCCCTTCCGACCTTAGGAATTTATCCTAAGTTTTTGAATAACGTACAGCAATAGTTAGTGACATTTCTGTTCACTAAATATTTTGTAAGTGCCTGGGAAGTGACTGAGCCTTACCAGGTGCCAGGCCCCCTGCTGAGACTTCACACATTCCCTCAGACCCCATTGTACAGGGTGCCCAGGGTCCCCGTTGTACAGAGACTGAGGAGACTGAGGCCTTTGGCAGTTAATGAGCTAATGAGGGGCTGTGAAGCCCGCGGAGCGGACTTGGGAGGACAAACTCTGTGACATTTGGTCTCTGAAATTCAGCACTGCAGGGGAGGCTGACACAGCACCCCTCCCTGTGGTCGCTGTCACGGAGAGAAAAGCACAGGACCCCAGAGAGATGGGCAGCTGGAATCTTCCTGCAGCCGTTGATCATCAGCCTTCGAGAAAGAAAATAACCTGAATGTCTGACGATTAGGGCTTGGCTGGATCACATTATGGCCATACTTTGGAACACTGAGTAGCATTAAAATGAATGTTGCAGGGCGATGTTTATTCACATGGGAAGATGCTCCTGTCACATTATTAAAGAGAAAACGGTGATTATGGTAAAAGAGGGGGGGGAGAAAGTATGTGTGTGTGTGTGTGTGTGTAGGCATAGGAACAACACGTTACTAGATTTTCTCTGGGTTTGGAGATTATTTATAGGTTTGTTTTTTTTTCTTTCCATCCCTGATCTTTCTGATTTGGGGGGTGGGTAATGAGCATGTTTTACACATTGAATTGGAATACGAAGCTATTTCTATCTGAGGGGCAGATAGCTGCAGTGTCTTTGGACACACACAAGGCTTGGTGGCACACAAGTGTTTTATTCCTTATTTCTTACCAAACGGAAAGGAGTGGCCTGCAGGTGAGGAAGGCTGGACCATGTGTTGGTAGATCTGTGGTCCTTCACATGTGGCCTGTGGCTCTCCCGCTTCGGAATCACTTAGGGCTGCTTGTCTGTCCCCCAGGGCTTCCTGGACTCCACTGTGATATTAATAATAGGTCACATTTATTGAACTCATATCGTGTGCTAGCCACTGTTCTAGGTGCTTCATACTCACTAACTCATTTCATCCTCACAAACCCTATGGTACGTACACAATTGTATCCACTTCTCTGATGAGAAGGCTGAGGCACAGAGAATTAATGGGTGTGGTCTCAGTTACAAAGCTGCAGGTGGCAGAAGGGACACTAGGCCCTGTTCTTGTCCCCAGGCCCCAACTCAAAGTCACTACCCTAGGAGTGTGGGAGTTCAGGAATCTGGATTTTTAATAAGCTGCCAAAGGATCTGGGTACACACTAAAGTGAAGTAACTCGGCTCTGAAGTATCCTTTTTTGTTAAAGATTTATTTATTTATTTTAGAGAGAGAGAATGAGAGTGGGCGGGGCAGAGGGAGAGGGAGGGAGTCTTAAGCAGACTACCTGATGAGCACTGAGCACAGAACCCAACGCGGGCCTCGACCTCACCATCCTGAGATCATGGCCTGAGCTGAAACCAGGAGTCAGGTGATTAACTTCCTGTGCCACCCAGGCATCCCGCTCTAAAGAGTCTTTTACCTCAGAACCACCTGTATTGTTTAGGATTAAGAAACAGCTGATCCATTTACCCTATGTCAGCCGTGAAAGGACTTTCTCTCCTTGAAGCCATTAGAACAAAAATAAAAGTCACAGGTTCTCGGCTATGGGGAGTCATGAAATGTAAAAGGTAGACGAGCTTTAACAACCACCCCACTTCCTCTCTTCCAAATACATCCTTATTTAGAATCCCACCTCTTAAATGTTGAGGAGCTGGGCTGCCCTCCCTGAGGTTAGGATGTGGAGGGGGCTGGTAGGCAGGGCCCACCTGGACACCCTCCCTCTCTGTGGGGACTCCGACACAACCTTGGAAACGCCATCTGGAAAGCCAGCCATGGCTGGAGAGTGGAGGCCAAGATTGCCCGTGGGCCCTCAGACTTGGTTTCCTGACTCTTGCTTTCAAAGACCAACTTACTGTGGCTCTTTGAAGTTGTCCTGATGTGTTAAAATATCCACTGGCTCAAATGGCGGCTGCAAAACTTGGCAGAGTGGCTGTGTTCTAGTATCAGCCCTAAGCCGAATGACACAGTTCAGAGGCCCCACTCACATCCTGTGAACGGAGCTGGCCTTTGGACGCAGTTCGCATATATTACAAAGTGGCTGGTGAAGCACCAAGGATCTGCCCTCAGCTCCTCCATTTTGGAATCAATGTGAAGGTCCTGCTGGGTGAGTTGCTCCCAAAGGAACAAATCAGCTTCAAGCAGTGGAAATGATGGCCCCGAAAGGCAAGTCTTCCCGACCTGAGGGCAATGGCCCTTCCACTTCGCCACATTCACCCAGTGCCTGCGATGGAAGCTGCAGTGCTGGACGCAAGATCAGGGCACAGGCGGTGGGGTCAGCAAACAGAGAGCGTGAGGAGAATCAGTGCCTTTGCTTGGGGCTGGAAAATGACGCCCAAGGGCTACTGTTGAGCAAAGGTGTGCCACCTCAGGTCACGACTTGATAGAACGTGCCTGTTGACATTTTCACTGACTGGATCACCTCTGGGGCTCCCCTGAGCCCTCTGAGGTCATTCACTCAGGCAGATGTTATTAAAATCTGTCCGATTTTATTATTCTCATTTCACAGGTTAGGGAGCTGAGGCTCAGAGCCTTGTTTGTGACCATACAGCTAGGAAGAGACAGTGCCACTGGGACTTTTGAACCTAGAGGTTTTCTTCCTTCTGAGTCAGTGAATGATGCCAGAGAACAAACACTTCTGGGCTGGATTAGAAGACAGCAGAGAGTGGCTTTTTCTCCCTAAGGAGGTGTTAGTTCTACACTTCCTGGAAGGTTCCCCCAACATACAGCATCTCCCTGCTACACTGATGATCTGTGCCGGGCTGAGAAGTCTCTATATCTCTTTCCACCTCAAGACCTGACTCAACTGCTCCAATTTACACAGGGAGTAAAGGAATTAAAAAGAAAACCCTCTTAAACACAAAAGAAATCAGTGTTTCTCCAGAACTGAAGGCTTTTACAGGAGTACAGGGGGGAAAAAAAAGCAAACAACAACAACCAAAAAACCAAAAGACCCTGATTGTTCTTGGCAGCTTTTGAGCAAATTGGCGAACTGAAAGAATGGCTGAAAGAGTAAGGAGTGTGTCAGAGGAAAGGAAATCTGCGAGCTCCCCAAGCGAGTGCCCTCTCCCTGCTCTGTCTGGGAAGTCAAGGGGTAGTGGAGGAGTCCACTTGGAAAACATAGCCATTTCCTTTCCCATCTCAGTTTGAACCACACCACCCCAGGGGGACTCCTCTGACTCTAGACCAGATTGGTCCCTCCATCTCATGTGGTCTGCCAGTCCTCTGCACTTGACCTTTTTAACCCAGATTATACTTGTAATTTTTTGTTCAGCACCTGCCTCCCCCATTTGACTTTGAATCCATGAGGGCAGAGGGTGGGTCTTCCTTGTTCACCACTTGTATCACTTGGGAATCTTTTGGTTGCAGAGGACAGAAGACCCAACCCATGGGCACCTGGGTAGCTCAGTGGGTTAAGCCTCTGCCTTGGGCTCAGGTCATGATCTCAGGGTCCTGGGATTGAGGCCTGAATTGGGCTCTCTGCTCAGCAGGGGAGCCTGCTTCCCCTCTGCCTCTCTGCCTACTTGTGATCTCTCTCTGTCAAATAAATTAATAAAATCTTAAAAGAATAAGAAGAAGACGATGAAGACGAAGGAGACGAAGAAGACGAAGAAGACGAAGAAGACGAAGAAGAAGAAGAAGAAGAAGAAGAAGAAGAAGACACAATCTAACAAAAAAGGACATTTTTTTTTTTCTGCCCAAGTTTAGAGCTGGCTTTGGGAAAGCCTGGATTCATGGGTTCTGAATCCATATTTGATCTCTCAACCTCTCTATTCCACTTCATTTTCCTCTTTGGGATAGTTTTATTTTCAGGCTCCTCCTGATGCCAAGACAGCCAAGAGAGCTGTCACAACTCTGGCCTAGGATGTTTTCAGGAGTAAGCACCCCTTCCTGGTGACCAAAGCAGTATTCTTAGGATTGACTCGGATAGGCTTGGCTTGAGTAATATGCCCGTCTGTGAACCAGTCACTGTCGTCCAGAGAGCTTGGTATTGACTGGCTAC
Organism: Mellivora capensis; assembly: GCA_004024625.1. Taxonomy (NCBI): domain Eukaryota; kingdom Metazoa; phylum Chordata; class Mammalia; order Carnivora; family Mustelidae; genus Mellivora; species Mellivora capensis. The sequence goes on along the minus strand of PISX010013395.1, from coordinate 6,105 downwards.
CATCACACACACAGCTCATCGTCCACCCCAAGCCATTCCCTCTTCTTCCTTGCTAACAGAAACTCATCAGTTATCATGCAGGTGGGAAAGATGCTCAGGGAAAATGACTCCTACTCCATCCAGATAACCATTTACAGTAATCCTGTCCTCTTGGCAGCGATTGGTTTAGAAGTACGCACTGACCCACTTCTGGCAAATAGGACATGATGCCAAGTTGGAGGCTTCCAGGAGATATCTTCCTTCCTCTGACAAGTCACATCTGTAGGGGACGAGCTTCTTTCCCACCTATTCTTGCCTTTGGATATTGTTATGAGCAGGTGGGAAGTTCGGTGCTGCTACAGCCATTTTGCGACTGTGAGGTGAGATATTGCTGTGATGTATTGGGGATGGCAGAGTGGAAAATGTTGCTCTTGGCTTCTGTGGTGTTTCCTTTCTACTGGCCTGCACCTGTGACTTCTTCTGAAGGACCGTCCACAGGCTCTTGGAGCCGCTTTGCCTGCACGTGTAGAGCACCAGATTCCCTTAGATTTTGGTTCCTAGGGGAGTAACCCATACCAAGAACAGATGCATAGGTGTGAAAGCCCAGCTCCTTGGGTTTGACCTGGAACAAATTCAGAGGCGTACTTTTGACCCCAGAGTTCCCTGCAGGATCAGGCCGAGGCTTGGACTTGCCTGAAATCAACCTTCACTTGGCATCTTCTTCTTCGCTGTCCCACCCTCCCCCATCTCCCCACCAGATGCCCCCTGGGAGCAGTTCCTTAATCAATCGCTTGCACACAAATCGTTAGCTCCTTCTGGGGGACCTGTGGTATCACCGGGGCTTGCACATCCCAGCTGCTCTGTAAATATTTGTTGCCTGAGTGAATGAATACATGAATGGATGAACAAGCTGGGGAAATCACAGGCAGGTGGAATCCGAACAGGTTATTATACTAATTACAGGCTGTCTACTTTTTTTCCCTTTGCTCTGTGAAACAGGTTGGCCCCTTGGGGAATTTCCCCAAAGCTTTTGAAGGAGACAGGGTGTCTTCTAAACCATCTCGTGTGCTTCCTAATTGGGCAGTCCATTAGAAGGTGAGGTCATCTCCCCCGGGGAAGGAGGGGAGGCCTTATCACTCGGGACCAGGGGCCTGGGGCGGGGACAACCCTGCCCCAACATCTGCGGTGTCTGTCTGTTACCGGAGCGGCTGGAGGGAATGACCATTCTGGAATGAATCAACTAAACCTTTGACCTGAACTCCAGTTTAATTCACTCTTTCCCCTCCATTAGCTAGTGTAAGGGATGAGGGAGGCAGAAGGGGAGGGATAACATATTTTATTTTTATGGCATTTTTATTCCAAATGACCTGCTGGGTCATACCCACTCTTCTTTCATGAATTATACATGAGAGGACTCCTTTTGTTTTTCTAATGGCTTGAGTTGAGTTCACCCTCTAGAAAGATTTTTAAACAAAATCAGGGATTTCAATTAAAGAGTTCACCTCTTGCCATATCAGTTGACATGGTTTTGATTGGGTCATCCCATAAACGCATCTCCGTTAGTAGAGTTTTCAAGCTTCCTATGGTGTTAGAAATCCTCCAGCCCCATCTCTTTATACATGGGGAGACCAAGAGCCCAGAGATGGAAAATGACATGCCCAAGATCACACAGCCAGTGAGAGTCAATAGCTATTAAAGGATAGAAATGGTGGTGTATTTTACCCTCTCTTTATTTCTCGCCCAGTATTCTTTACTGCAAATAATATAGTTGCCATGGCTGCAGAAAAAATTGCTCTGAAACCTAGTGGCATAAAGCAATCCCTCATTAGTCCCTCCTAGTCTGTGGATTGGGAATTTGATAGAGCACAATGATGATGGCTTCTTTCTGCTCTGTGGTGTCTAGGCACTCAGCTGGAAGAGCCAAAGGCTTGAGACTGCGTTCATCTAAAATCTTGTTCATTCACATGAGCAGACGTTCTTGCTGTCTGTCAGCTGAGACCTGCTGTTGGCTGGAATGTCCATGTGGGGTCTCTCCATGTAGTCTGGGCTTCCTAACAAACATGGCGGGCTAGGTTCCAAAGGAAGAGTTGAGAGAGGGAGATGAGGGAGTGCGGAGAGATCCAAAGATTGATGAATTGGTGGAAAGTGTGTCACATTTTATAGACTGAAAGTCACACTGTATTACTTGCCCAACATTCTGTTGGCCAAAGCTTTTATGAAGTCCACCTGGTTTTAAGAGGAAGGATGGTGGACCCCATATATCAATGGAGGAGTGTCAGTTACATTGTGAGAGAGCGTACTGAATTGTGTGTATATGTTGGTTGGCCACCTTTGGAGAATTCACTCTGCTACAAGGAGGTTAGGCCTAGTTCCCATTAAGTTTTGCTGAATTGTTTATTTAGTTTCTATCTTTTCTGCCAGATTATCATTTCCTAAAGGGCCAGATATGTGTCTGTCTTGTTTGCTAATAGGCCTCCGTGTCCAGCACAGCTGCCGCTGACTCAGGGTAAGAACTTAGCACATTTTTGTTTGGAAAATACGTGTCAAAAAGAAAGTATTTACTGGCTAAAAATAGACTCATAGATTCCCTTTATCCTCTTGTGACCTTTCCTTGTCATCGAGAACTTGAATACTAGGGGCACCTGGGTGGCTTGGTCAAGTTGGGCGTCTGGCTTCAGCTTGGGTCATCCTGGGATTGAGCCCTGCATTGGGCTCCCTGCTGCATGGGGAGCCTGCTTCTCCCTCTCCCTCGGCCCGCTTCTCCCCCTGGTTTTGCTCTCTCTCACTCTCTGTCAAATGGATAAAGAAAATCTTAAAAAAAAAAAAAAAAAGACGTTGAATACCTCCATCATCTTCTCTAGAGAGTTGATTGATTGATTGATTGATTCATTAATTCATTCATTCATGTTTGACCCATGGAAGAGGCATTTAACTAAGTCTTGGAGTGGGTAGAGAAATTGTGTTGAGGGGAGTGATTGTTGTAAGAGGAGAACTAGAGGATGAACAAGAGGAAGCTGAGTGAAGAAGCAGGAGGCAGGGCACTCCAGGCAGAGGGAACAGTCTATGCGAATTGGAGACAATCATTCGGTGTGGCAGGTGTGTAGAGTTTGAGAAAAGAATGGCTAGAGGTGAGTGAGGCTAGAGGGGCAAGCAGGGCCTGGGTTGTAACCAGGCCTTAAGGACCACCCCAAGGAGTCTGACTTATCCATTAAAATCAGTAGGAAGCAACCCAACAAAATTTGTGTTTAGAAGGGCATGTCTGCAGAGTGGGTGATGGATTGGAGTAGAAAGAGGTGGGAGGCTCACTGGGGCATGGTTGGCAGAAATCCAGACATGAGATGATGGGGGCCAGAGCCACAGTGGGGATGGTGAGAAACAGGGGTATTTCAAAGGAGGCCCAAATGATGAAATGGATGTGGGGGTGAGAGAGAGGCTGGGCCAATTCTTGGTCTCTGGGTTAGGCAAGTGCGTGGCTGGCAGTACTGGGCCCCAAGCCAAGAAACCCTAGGGAAGAAGTAGCCTTGTGGGGGGGGCAGTGTGAGGAGTTCAGTATTTTGGGCATGATGAGTACAAGACTCCAGGGTGATTGCCTGAGTGAAGGTTCCAGGAGGCACTTGAATTCACAAAACCAAAACTCAGCTGAGTGGTCTGAGCTGTGAATATGGCCTGGGGACCGGGGGAGAGATGGAAACTGAAGCCAGTGGAATTGTATGGGCTCGCAGTGGGAGAATGAGCACAACAGAGGGGCAGAGAGCCATGGAGAAAGCAGTTTTCAAAGAGGGAGGCAGTCAGTGGTACCCAGTGACCTGAGAAATGATGGAAGGAAGGGAGCGACATTGTCCACAGGACTGAACAAAAGAAAAGTCATTGGCAACTCCCCTAAGGGAGACAGGAAGAAACCAGATGACAGAGTCTCGGGATAAAGAGGAGGTGAGCGTGATGAATTCAAAGTATGAATGAATAGCGTTCTAGTGAAGTCTTGACTTGCCTCCTTCCAGGTCTGGTAATTCTGGAAACACTGGAATGGATTTGTCCAATAAAATCCCCAAGAGCAGCCAGGAGGGACCTTTCCCACTCCGCTCTCTCTGTCCCAGAAAATAACCTATGTGTGGGCTGTCTTCTGCATCCCTCCCTAGCAACCAGCATTTGTATTTAAATTCTTGGGGGAGGGGTGTTCTCATTTTTCAGCCATCAACACAGTTCTGTGGTCACATCTGTTGTTTTTGTCTGCACAAGAGCCATTTATCAGCATTTGGCTAATAGCATCCCAGTCTGGGGCGGGCTGAACCCTTTTTGTTGGTTCCACCAGTGGCACCTGTCCCAAGCCTGATCAATAAGACTCAGGGCTGAGATTTTTTGGAAACTGTTGGGAAGGAGAAGCACTCTTTAGGCAGGGGTGGCTTTCACATAGAGACAACCTGCCTGCACCAAGGAAAGCAAATCAGGGACAGGGAGAAAAACAGTTCTAATGACAATTCTTGAACTCCTGGATCCAGCCTTGCCTGAAACCACTTAATCCCTGGATTTTTGAGCCAGCAAATTCTCTCCCTCCTTTCTTCCTCCCTCCCTCCCTCCCTCTCTTCCTCTCTCTGCCTCTCCCTTTCCCTCTTTCTTTCTTTCTTTCTTTCTTTCTTTCTTTCTTGTCAGAAAGGGCTATATGAATTCCAGTGCTGAATGAGCCGTCCCAAGAGGAGCAACTGCCAAGACATGGGGCCTCAGGGTGGGATTGGTGGAGGAAGTTTACTTGATTTTCTCAGACATTTCACTGGACATTTCACTCACCAAGATGCTCCCATCTTAGGAATCCTCCCCTCCTTTTCACAGTCAGCCTGCTCATTGTTTCAACTTGTATTCCTACCTTTTTTGCACACCCATCCTTGCTCAAAAACAGTACCTGAGGTGCACAGATGCTGTGCCAAAGGCAGGCCCTCTCTCACCGCCCAGAGGCAACACACGTGCTTATTATCGTTCATAGGAGAAGCTCCCAGAGCCCACGCTGGGAGACAGGGCGTTTGCAGGGATCCCTCCGTGTCCAGTGTCTGTGCCTCCAGTGACTTGCTGACAGCCAGTGCCTGACTCCAGATCCCCTCCCTCTGGCCCCAGCCCCCCGCTGTGTGCAACAACCACTCCATCGTACAAACTCGTGTTCATTTGTTCAGAACATAAATTAGTCATGCTAGCGAGATTCCTGGCCGCTGGAGCAGGTTTTGCTGTGTTAGCAATAAACATCCCTTCATCCTGTCACCACAACCTGAAGGGAAAACAGAGGTCCAGAAGTCTCCGAGGCAATGAGGGGACTCCATGGGTCACCCATGGCAGAGGGAGGAAGGGACACATTCTTTGTTTTTTCCACCTCCCTCCCCATACCAAGCTGTGATCTTGGTTTCCTTCTTCTTTTTTTTTTTTTTTTTTTGCTTCTGAGTATGCTTCCTACCTAAAGGCTTCAGTTGTGTGGATCACGTTTTCTGTCCAGCCTCCAGTGGGAGGGCTCGCTGTTGGCATGGGCCCATAGCATGACATCTCCTGGAGGGCGGGGCTTGTGTGTTACAGCTCAGGGCTTGCCAGAACCACCTAGCATCATTTCCTAGCCCTGCTCATTTGGAATTCTCAGACTTTGGTGGGTTTCCCCCTCCTCCCTCCTTTCTTGCCTCCCTCAGACTCACTCTACTTATCTCCTCCTGTTCTTTCTCTTTGCCCACCTCCTTCATCTCCCTTTCTCCTTCTCCCTCCCATCTCCTCTTACAGCTTTATCTCTTCCTCCCTCACTTCCTCCCCTCTTCCCTCCATCCTCCTTCTCTCTTTCCTTCTCCCTATTTACTTTTGCTACCTCTGTTTTCCCTTCTCTCTTTCCTTCTTTCCATCCTTCTCATTCCTTTTCATCCACTTGCCCCCTCCCCTGACAATGTTCACCCTGTGGTTTCAATGAAATGTGAACGAAGGGAATAATACTGAAAAGCAGCCAGGCTCAGCCAATAAATCCTCTAATGCTTATAATAGTTTCGTGTTCTTCACGTTCATCCTAGTTTAAGAGTTTAATCAACATCTTGGAAATACTTGTGATTTACTCTGTGAGCTCTAATTTGAGGCATGGCAAGTCCCTCCCTGTCCTCCTCCCTCCCTTCCTCC